>CM029604.1:25485517-25603240 GCA_017311375.1 Mytilus coruscus | reverse complement strand
GGTAATACTGTCAGAATCACAGAATCAGTTTTAAGGTATCACTGTCAGACTCAGTTATAAGATAGCACTGTCAGACTCAGTTTTAAGGTAGCACTGTCAGACTCAGTTCTAAGAAGATAGCACTTTCAGAGTCAGTTCTAAAGTAGCACTGTCAGAAACAGTTCTAGGGTAGTACTGTCAGAATCAGTTTTAAGGAAGCACTGTCAGAATCAGCTCTAGGGTAGCACTGTCAGACTCAGTTCGAAAATAACATTGTCAGAATGAGTTCTAGGGTAGATGTAACATGATTTAAAAAAAAATTAATGCATAGACTACTTTTCTCTCAAAAATACCGTTCAATATTACTGTTTAAAATACCTCGTAAAGTTGTTTTGTTTAAGCATGTTAAGTTTAATCAGCAACTTTGCAAAGATGGGAATATTTGTAAAACATGATCTTTCGGATCGTAAAAGATCGGTTACCGCATTTTGATGATCGTGAAAAGAATCATGAAAGATCTGTTGCCGCTTATGTGGTATTGCAAAAATCCACGAACACGATCAAATCTCTCTTTAAATACATGATAATTTATATTTGTAATTGGTATAACAAAAAGTTGTCCGAATCGCATTTCTGGACCCCGCCGCATTATATAAGGAACGTCAAAACCTGAAAGCTGGATGCACATATACCGAAATACGTCAAGCGTCATACGACCAAATAGAACATAATGGTACAAAGACAAATAAAGGTCAAACTGTAAAGTAGATAAAATTCTACACAGAGTCAGCACCTAGAATCTATAACTCGAAACCATCCTGTTAAGTAAATACTGAATATTTATCTTTTAGGTCTGGGTACTTTCCAATGAATTTTTTTAGAAAAAGGACGAGTCGTTATATGACAAAACCCTGGCTAATTAATTTCTTGCTCAGACACTAATGACCTTTTACAATGTCTGAGTAGCAGCTGCAAGCTCCTGAAAATCGTATGAGCTGAGAAATGTATACTCCATACTCGGATAAAGTTGGTAAATTGCTGATAAGCTGAGGAAAATGTATAATTTCAAAATTGAAATCATCTCATTTGTCATAGATTCTGGTATTGCAATGGCCGCTGTAGTCAAATTCGGGGTATATGCTTTAATTTACGTTCTTAGTAAGTAATTACACGCTTCAACCAATTACAAGTATATCAATTGGTAAAAGAAATGATGTTTTCTGATCATTAAGGATGTTCGCTACTCGTGTTTTGGAATTTTTGACAGATATTCGGAATCCTCTTGTTTTATATATGTAGTGTCAATAAAAATTTTGCCCGAAAACTCCTGCTTTTCTTTTTATAATTTTATTACATATAGTTTAAAAAGCCATATTTGAAAATCTTATAAAATCCTTGTTATTTTTTCATAGTTTTTGAAAGAAAAAAGGTGCCAATGTTAAACGCCTGAAAAATCTAGAGAGAATCACTTCCCGCCAAATTTTCAATGGCTTATATCTCGAAAGCAAGCACACGGACCCTTCAATCTTTTCAGCTTCTTTAGTTCCTTTATTCATATACTTCTGATTTATAATAGTATTTTAACGAACCTGTTATTTTGAAGCAGAGTAGCGAACATCCTTAATTCTGGTCACGCCTTGATGTTCACGATCAAAATAATGCGATGCCTGATCTTTGACGATCATTTTTTTTTAGAAATCAACAAAATTATACTTCAAAAATAATATAAACTTTTTCAAGTAATAACATACTTTTATTTTACTGCACTATCTGACACACTTAAAATCAAGTTTCAAATACATAATGATATTTAAGAATGTGACCATTATAGATACAAAACGTGATTTTTTCTTAATGATTCTCGTAAGATTGGGAGTCGCCTTTTGTATTTTTTTAACAAGTGCTGAATTTTCCTTGACTTAGCGCACATTATGTGTTATTACGGAAGTTGACAGACATATTTCTTTTATCTGATTTGTTCCACCTTTTGAAAATACAGCAGATTTTTCACAGATCTAGATTTTGAAGTAGAATTATATTTAATTACTGTTTCCGATGATTTTGTTTTGAATCAAAAACATGAAACAGTTAATTTCTTCCCCAAATTGTACTGATTGTAAGCTTAATATTACTTCTTTAAGTAGCTCTTCCTTGACCGAGTACCAAGATGACCTACCATGGAGTAGGTAACCTGTAAAATATAAACTCCGGAGTCAAAAGTCGGTAATATGTAAATAGTCTATTATTGTGTCTCCCAATCCGTTTCACTTACTTCACCAAACCTTTAAACAGACTTATTCGTAAAGGATATAGTTACGATACTGTTGTCAAGTCATTAAGGATTGCATATTTTGGTATTAATATTGATTCACTCATAATAATCAGGGTCTTTGCATCGGAAATAAACACATTTATTCTAAAACCAGTTGTTGGCATGATACTGGTTATGTTCTTCTCATATATTTTATGATGGTATGATACTAAACCCCTAACGGGAGGGATAGTACTTGATTTTCATATGATGAAGACATAATCTTTCAATCAGTGTAATTGAGGTCTGGAGCTGGCATGTCAGTAACTGCTAGTAGTCCTTTGTTCATTTATGTATCATTGTCATTTTGCTTAGTTTCTTTTGTTACCTATTCTTACATCGGACTCGGACTTCTTTTGAACTGAGTTTTACTGTGCGTATTGCTATGTGTCTCTTTATTCTACATTGACTAGAGGTATAGGGGAGGGTTGAGATCTCACTTAACATGTTTAACCCCGCCGCATTTTTGCGCCTGTCCCAAGTCAGGAGCCTCTGGCCTTTGTTAGTCTTGTATGTTTTTTTCATTTTAGGTCATTTATATGTTTTGGAGTTTAGTGTGACGTCCATTTTCACTGAACTAGTACACTCCGGGTGTGGGATTTTCTCGCTGCGGTAAAGACCCATTGGTGGCCTTCGGCTGTTGTCTGCTCTTGGTCGGGTTGTTGTCTCTTTCACATATTCTCCATTTCCATTCTCAATTTTATTTGATAACTTTAAGATGCATCTTTTACTGCAACTGATGCGCATTTCGACAATCAATTTACCTTCATTGATGTTCGAAGCCAAAATATTTGAAAATCCAAAATTCATTAGAAACTTTGAAGAGCTGATGTTACTCATAAGAACTAGGCTTGCCATTAACCTTATATATATTAATGAGGATATGCTCTCATATTTCTGTTTGAAATCATACAGTAGTTGAACTTATCACATGCAAACCATATACCTGGATTTGTTTTTTGTTTAAATAAAAGGAGACAAGGGACATAAGTAAATATGACAGCAACCAAACAACACAATAACTATAATATATCTAATGAACAAAATACATTAAAAAAAATAATAGATGTCAATATCTAAATAAAATGTTAAGCTCCAAAACACCGCTAGAATGTTAATTAAACAGAAACAACCAATCCTGATCCTGATATGTAATCAATAATCACGACCGTTAATGAATATATATAAATTTAATATTTTGAAAATAAGACACTAAGTGTCAAAGGGTGAACATTATTTCTAAAAGACTGACAGAGTATTTATCAGATATAAAGAACATATATAAATTTAATATTTTGAAATAAGACACTAAGTGTCAAAGGGTGAACATTATTTCTAAAAGACTGACAGAGTATTTATCAGATATAAAGAACATATATAAATTTAATATTTTGGAATAAGACACTAAGTGTCAAAGGGTGAACATTATTTCTAAAAGACTGACAGAGTATTTATCAGATATAAAGAACATACATAACACACTTTGCTGTTGTTGTTTTTGATATTAATTTCATGGCAATTGTGAGGCGTGACTACAGTCGGACACTGCTTTCAAATCTACCTATAAAATAAAGTAACGAAATGCAAATAGTCATATGAAACGCACTTGAGTCACGGACAAAAAAGGCCATGTGTACCAAGCTTGTGTTGTAAGCGTTGTACATGGTGTCATGGTGTGTATATAAGCGTGGCTAAGTATTATACAATTTTAACCGAAAATAAAACAAAACCACAAAGGGAAAAGAAAAAATGCAAAAAACTAAACATAGAAGAATTTCAGAATGTCAAGTTTATGTCGGACACGCAACTAGACGTTTAAAGCATTAAGGGTTGTTGAAACTTTATAAAGACACCCAAGACATGAATCAAATCAAATTGTTGAATTGTGTGCTGAACTTGTGGAGAGGCAAACTGAGTTATTTGACTATCAAACATATTCTACTAATATCATTTAATGTTTATATTTGGACTTGTGGCCATTAAATCCGTCATGTCCATTCTTGACCTTTACATATATTTGTTTAAAATTTTGTTTTGCACTCCTAAATCAAACAAATATAAATGAATGTATGAAAATCTACATTAGGCCAATGCACGTTTTAAAATTTGGAGTCGACGTTAACAGTTCGCTTCATATTCGTATCAAACACACCACGAAGCTTAACTATACTACGCCAGAATACATTTCAATGCAATTACATTTTAAGAAAGTCCGCATTTAAATCTTGTATCGATATTGTTATTTAGCATCAGCGCAGTATTATCTTTCCTCAAACGTCAAATAAATGTTAGATAAATAAATAGATATTTGGAAAATATGCGCACTATTTTTAGAAACATCTTAATGGTATTAACTCTAAGTCATAGTATCGCTGCTTAATGTATATACATTAAGGTTGTAACAATACTGTGATTATTTCTAAATTAACATGACATCAACTTTTAAAACCCTGAAGAAAGCCCAAAATCGAATTGTCTAGAGGTTTTTGCAAATTTCGAGTATCTATCCCTAACAAAATACAAGAAGGACATTGTAAACCAACACAAAAACTGTGTTGGAAGCAAAGGTATGTAGAGAATTATAGGTTTCATAACGAGTGAGAATTGGATATCGCTTGATATCAACTCGAGTTATTTAATTTCAATATAATAATAAACGAGTCTTCGGGGATATTATTATTACTATTTAAATTAATTAACGAGAGTTGATGTAAAGCGATATCTAATTTTCACGAGTTGTTAGACCTATTTCTCTCATGGTCAACACTCTGTTTGTGTTAAATTAAAAATTCCGCGAATCGTTGACCTTGTCTTTTGCACATACCAGTTTGACGTCATATGTCCTTTTCAGGCGTAAAACTTTAACATAAGACATTATAAAACGTATTGTACGCTTCAAAATGTAATACATTTTAACAAAAAGAAGATTTTCAGGTAAAAATGTGAGTGTTTTGTATATTATTGAAGAAATCACAAATGTTCTTCGCCATGGACGAAATGTACATCGTCTTTACCCTTGTAAGTTACCAATAACTTTACGAATATCAAATCGGAATGTCGTAATATCGTCTCATGATGCTGGATACGCCAATCAAATTAACACAGATTTTCGTATCACTTTTTCGTATCACACTCCGTGCAGTGTGATACGAGATATCTCTTCATGCAAGAAATAGATAACAGACCACAACCATAAGAGAACTTCGGATACACTTTTATTCAATGTGGCTAGCGTTGTGATTTAATGCAAAATTTGCAATTTTGTATCAAAATGCCTTCAACATATATATGTGAATATTTTGTTTTTATGTAATGTGAATATGTTTAATTTTGCAACAGTTTTTTCAAGTATATAATTAAAGACTTTTATATTAAACTTCGATTCCCAGTAGTATATGACATGCTTTACCTGAAGACCCTATGATTGAAACATTTGCATAAAAATTAATATTTGTCAAATTATCGTAACATTTTTGTCGCGGAGGCTTTATTTCGCGTTTAATCCTTTCTAGACCACTTTGCGGAGATTTAATTTCGCGGTTTTCAAATTTACTTGATGTATTTAAATAAGATAAGATCCAAGTTTTACAATAACGCGACGATTTTTTCTATCCACGAAAGTCGCCAAAATATATCGCTCGCGAAAATTAGTTGGTTAACAGTAACGATATTGACATTCAACAGCACATAACTAGCTTTTGAAACTATATAATAAACCTCATTTGAACAGCTTGGTCAACATTTAGAATTAAAGTGTCGTGTAAAATGATTTAAATTCCTTTTGAAAACATAAAAATAAGCATAATTTCATATTGAAATCTGCACTACTGTATTGCATGTGACCTGATACATATTTGATATTTTAGAACATTGTCTTGACATACCTTATTTGTTCCGATTCTATCGGACTCAGCTTTCAAGAAACAGCAGACTATCGAAATAAAAATGATAAATTGAACACATAGATATTGACCTAAGTCAGAAGCCTGTAATTGCAGTATAGTTTTCTCGTTGTCATGTTGGGGCCTTTTATAAATGACTATACGGTATGAGTTTTACTCATAGTTAAGGGCCGTATGGTGACCTATTGTTACTAATATTTGTGTCATTTGGTCTCTAGTGGAGAGTTGTCTCATTGGCAATCATACCACAGCTTCTTATTTTATATTTATATATAACTTATTATCAAATTGTACTTTTCTATATTAATGAAACCGATTTTGCTGAAAGTATAAAGTAGTACTGAGCTCTCTACATCTGAACATCTGAACACCGTCTACAATAAATGCGAAAATGACAAACCTATAATTTGTTATTCGCGTTGATGTTATATGTTTTTTATGTTTTTTATTTCACTTTTTACCCGATGAATCACATGCCTTGTCGATAAAAATTAGAACTGTGAGTTTACTCACAAAAGGATAAATCCTGTACTGTAAATATATTAAAGTAAGTTAATTAGACTTTTTTTTTAATGATATCTTTTATTCTTTACATACATTCTGGGGTAGTTTTCTACAACTACAAGATACATTTACAATTTAAAACTCTAACATAACTCTATTCCAAAAAGAGTCGTATGTAGCCACATATTTAAAAAGATATATATTTCGAAGACGAAATACTGTTCACTTGCTGATTGTTACTGTTTGTGATAGTACCTCGAACTTCTAATGAAACATTTAATATTAAAATGTATAAATTGATAGAACATTGTGTTAGCTTGCAAGTTGCTTTGATAGAGGCTACTGTACTAATTAGAAATCAATACATTATTCTATATTCCTTCATTCTCAGACACGGAATCAGTTTACTATTATTAAACATGTTTTTCTTGATGTACTACTAGATACTGTTTGAAACATACACAACAGAATATCATTTTATATTATTTACTGAACTGCTTTATGAAATTAATTTTCTTCGGTTTTATTACACTTGGTAATAAGATAGCGATCATGTTCATTATTGTATTGTTACACATTTCTAAATAATTGTTTTCGCAGAAAAGATATATTTGACAATCCCAAACCATCCGAAACATGATATTATTTGATAAGATAAAAATGTAGCTCAATATCACTTGTAAAATCCTGATCATTCATTATCGACAATTCTTTTGTGTTTTGTGTGGGTGTTTTTGACGTCCAATAGAAAAAACCTTCTTGCTCGAAATCAGACGTTTTTTTAAACTTAATACAATTGACTAAACGATTACAGTTTTTTTTTCCTAGTTGTTACATTAGGTTGAGTCTGATTATACATGTTATAGTTTAAAATCTTTAAAATGTTTATCAAGCAGTCATAACTAAATCAATTCAAACATAGCAATATCATGTCCTTATATCTGATCAGTTTAGCACCAAATCTGTTGTTGAAATTTGATTACAATGTACTGTTTATATAATGTTGAATAAAATCACTAAGGATGCTAAGGTTAATCTTTTCCTGGGCTTAGATGACCTCGGCCAGATTTGGCACAATCTTTTGGAATTTTTGTTTTTGAATGCTCTTCAACCTCGAATTTTTTTTTGACCTACCAACTGTTTAAACTCGAGCGCGTCTTGTGTGTCAAATGATAAGCATTGTATCTTTGGTAAGTTTTTGCAGATTCCCTTTGCCATATTTGGCACAATTTGTCGGCACTTTTGGTTTTAAATCTCTTCAATTTCGTATTTGATTTCACCTTTCAACTGTTCTAACTCGAGCGCCACTGATGAGTGTTATGTAGACGAGGCGTCAGGCGTCTCAAAGTATAAGCTTTGTATCGTTGATGAGTTTTACAACCGAATGACCGATTATATAGTTATACAGCTATACAGTTATGCACACGTGAGGTCATACATCAGGCCGATTTTTATTTGAAACATTGCACATGGTCAAACTTTTATTTTGTATTTACATTAATTTTTTTGGATGTGTACTTCTTGATGTTTATTCTAGGAAATCATACTTTATCGTTTTTATTGTTGATGACTTTAAACTAACTTTTAGTAGCTTCTAGTACTCTCAGATCGGCAATTGCGGTTTGGTCTATTTTTTAAAATTTTTTTATAAATTATTTTTATTAATGTAAAACTGCAAAAAGTATTAATTGATATGTCGCCAATAAAATGTTGCATTGTTTTTGCATAATATGAAAAGATGCATATTGTTTTAGATGAACATTGGGCAATTTATTTTGAATAATTGAATAAATGCACTAAACACTACTCCCAGTCTTAGATGGCCTCTGACAGATTTGGCACAACCTTTTAGAGAATCATATTTCTGTGATAGGATTGCATAACACTTGATATAGGTATACTGTTCAATTCAAAATTGTGTCAAATTTTCATTAAATACTTAGTTTAGAAAAAAAAAAATCCGAAACTTCTTATGCTAAGATTTAAATTAGTATTGATAAAAGGTATACTATATTATTAATCATTTACCTTAGATGTTAGAACACAACTAAAAAAATGTCTTTGGCTCCATGATTTCAAAAAAATTTCGAGTACGCTATTCCAAATTTATCGTGTCAAAAATATCCGTTATCAAATAATTTTTTCATTGGTTGCTTACATAGATTAATTTACAAAAAATTATATCACATGAAATGTATTGCTTTGCTTTAATATGTGTTTGTTTCCATGTCTTATACAAACACAGTCTGATTATTTGTCTCATCAAACTCTTACGACATGACATCACTTATTTTGCTCTTGTGACGTGACATTACTTGTTCTTCTAGTTCTTAACTTACTTTTATCTTATCATGTTCTTATGATGTTATATTACTTCTCTTTTCTTGCTCTTATTACGTTATATTACTTCTCTCATCTAACTCTTATGATGTGACATTACTTTTGTCATTTTACTCTTATGATATGACATTATTCTCTTATCTTGATCTTATGACGTCACATTACTTCTCTTATCTTGCTCTTATGACGTTATATTACTTCTCTTATCTTGCTCTTGTGACGTGTCATTACTTTTCTTATTTTGCTCTTATGACGTGACATTACTTCTTTTTTCTTGCTCTTATGACGTTATATTACTTCTCTCATCTAAATCTAATGATGTGACATTACTTCTGTCACTTTACTCTTATACTGTGACATTACTTCTCTTATCTTGCTCTTATGAAGTCTCATTACTTCTCGTATTTTGCTCCTATGACATGAAATTACTTATTTTTTCTTGCTCTTTTGACGTTATATTACTTCTTTCATCTAACTTTTATGATTTGTCATTACTTCTGTCATTTTATTCTTATGATGTGACATTAATTCTCTCGGCTTACATTATATCTTACCTTGCTCTTGTGTAAAATTACTTATCTTATCTTGCTGTTGTAAGGTGACATTGGTTCTTTTATGTTGCTCTTGTTGTGTGACATAACTTATCTTATCTTATTCGAGCGAAGTGATATTTCTTCTCTTATATTACTTGCTTTTGTGATATCACATTACTTCTCTTATCTTGTTCTTATGACGTGACATAACTTCTCTTATCTTGCTCTTATGACGTCACATAACTTCAGTTATCTTCCTCTTATGACGTGACATTGCATTTTTTATTTTGCTCTTATGACGTGACATTACTTCTCTATTTTAATCTTATGACGTGATATTACTTCACTATTTTACTCTTATGATGTGACATCACTTCACTTATTTTGATCTTATGACGTGTCATTACATCTCCTATTTTGCTCTTGTCTTGCTTTTGTGACGTGACATTTCTTCTTTTATTTTGCTCTATGAATTTACATCACTTAATTTATGTTGCTCTTATGATGTAACATTAATTCTATTATCATGCCCTTGTGACGTGACATTATGCTTTTATTTTGCCGTTGTGAAGTTACATTTCTTCTTGTTTTGCTCTTATGAAGTTACATTACTTCTTGTTTTGCTCTGATGACGTGACAGTACTCCTCTTATCTTGCTCTTGTTGTGTGGCATAACTTGTCTTATTTTGCTCTGGATGGAGATAGTTGCCATTTCTTTGCTCGAAGTAGATATTCCCACATATATGTGAGCTGTCGGGTTATTAGGAGATTTGTTAAATTGTTTGTAATTAGAAATGTCAATTTCTTCTATAAAAAAGCACTATGATGTATTTATTATCACTATCGCACCTGACCCTTTAAACTTCTAAATGGATGTATCCTCTATAGAAAATTATGATAAATAATTTATTTAAATGCCATTACTTTGCACGGACAAATTACTAGTCAAACGTAAACAGTTGGTCAGGGAGTTGGTATCAAATGAATAATTAATCTTCCTTCAAGAAAACAAATATTTAATACCATATTTTGTAAACTGGAAATTTCGAAATATACCTAACACGACATTTCATTGGTCAAACGAAGCAAAACACAACATCGTTCAACACTTCCTTTTTAAACAATTCGTCAGTGACCATCATGAGATTCCAGGTGAACAATATAAACTAGTAGTTATTGAGAGATTCTTCGTATTAACCAGGTAATTCTTATTAATTTCAAAAGGTTCTTTTAACAATGTTTAAAATATAAAAAAAACATTGTAAGATAACATTTTCTAATCACATTGTACTTAATTAATTAATAGCTTAATTAACAATTATTTAATTATTTAGTTTACATAAAATTAAATATAAAATGTGCTAAGTGATTTATTTGATGAATTTTAATTAGATAATTAAAATTTGAACTTTGTATCTGTACATAGGTTTTATATATTCCCTTATGTTTTAAGACTGTATATTGTTGCTACAATTATACCCTATGGGTAGTGCTCCACATTTAATGGAGGAACATACAAGAAACTGACCGGAACTGAACTTACGAAAGATTTATGTATTTGTCGCATATTTTATTTTCAGTAAAGTATTTCAGTAGTAATATACATGTATATATACTTTCTGAACAAAGATAATGTATCTTTATTGCATTTAAAATTAACATATTTATTTCTTTTTTATGAGTTTTAGTTTATGTCTTAATAGTATGAGTATCTAGATACAGATAATATATTCCATCTGAAACGTCAATGTTGGTTTTTTTTACTATACATTGTGAAAGATCTTGATGTGCATTTAAGGTGGTACATAAGACTACAGGGAGATAACTCTGTAAAAATCAGCTGAACGTTTCAATCACGTTCTATTTTTAAGGAAATATAAATTTCAGCTTCTCAATGTTCAAAATTTGTGTTTGAAAACTGCTAAATATCCAATGAATTATTTCCAAAAAGTGTGTGGTTCTAGTTTTATGAAATTTTAATAGTTTTGTGAAAGGATCAAAGTAACATTTTGTAAACATTTTATGAAAATTAAACGGGCGAAATAGATTTTAGTCAATGTGTTTGGTACCACCGTAATTAACTAATAATGTGATTGTGATAAAATGCAAATTTACATAAGATTCCAGATTGAATTAAATATAGTTATTTAGAAATTTCTTCGTTTTTACTACAATGTACTAGGCCAGCCATAGACAGAATATTGAGAAATACAATATGAATATCCGGTGTCGTACGTTATGGATTCCTATACTTCATGTTCTGAATGGTAAATATATTTATATTTAGATATTTACGGTTTTGTCTTTGGATCAGATTGATGATATACTGTTTACAAAACTTTATATTGTTAGAAATACTAAGGACTTTCTACCCAAGGAATAAAGTATCTTTGAAAAACATTCGGAATATCGGTTCCTCAATGCTCTTCAATTTCGTGTTTTACTCAACCTTAACTTGTGTTGGTTCAAGCCTCACTCATAAGTCTTTTGTAGACGAAACGCGCGTATGACGTAGAAAACTGTTATACACTGTTGTTTATATATAAATGATTATTTGTGCAGTCTTCTACGTCCAAACCCAAATAATTGCGATTTAAATAATGACATTAGTAAGAGAAACAAAATGTAACAAATATGAACAAAATTAACCATAAAAAGATAAAAAATGAAGGGAAGCGCAAAATAAAACAAGAACCATGGGAGAAAAAGCAAAATAAAGACATCTAAGAACGGAACCCAAGACCAAAAATAAAAATATTAACAAGATACCTACCCCCCCTTAAAAAAAAACACCCAAATGAAATAAAATAAAACAAAAAGCAAACAAAGAACAGTGACCTATATCATGTATATAGTTACTTAAATCAACGTCGAACACCTGGTTTGATAGTTGGCGTAAACAAATAAAATATTAAAGCAAACGTACCATCAACCATTTTTATAAATACGTCATCAGGCATTATATCATACGATTGATGTCAGATAGAAAATAAAATATTTGACATATGATTGATTGTTTGGGATAAAGAGGGTAGACAAAATCATCAGCCAACTTTAATATCCTACATCGAACGTGTCGAATCGATCAGTTTGTTTGATTCGGATCTTATCACCGAAATTTGTAAAGACGTACTTTCTCATCAGTGGTTTAATGTTTTAGACATAGATTTAGTCATAAATGGGATCGAAAAACTTCATAATCTTGTGAACGCTTACGGTCATTTGACTTGCCGATACCTACTGGTTATTAAATTATAGATATTATGTTCCCATGTTAATTTAGAAGGAGGAGGTATGCTACGAGCCGTATTTTTGTTTTTCCAAAAAAAAGAGTAAAATTCGACAATCCTTTAACAATAGGTTTATCTTATTGATCAAGGAATATTTATTTTGGGTCATATGGTTGTTGTGGGTCTGACGGTGGTGGTTATAGGTATCCCATACCATAAGAACATAGATATATCCTGCATTTGAAAGTAAATGGAACATTCAAATATCCCCTGGCCAAATCCGAAAGCTACATAACTAACTAACTAACTAACTAGCTAACTAACTATTCAGTATAAAATCACATACGAAAGCATCATCGATAATATATACATATACATACACATCAAAACACAAATTGACACACAGAAACATAAAGCTAAGAGCCATACATCAATTATTCAAATATTTTATTCATGTTATTCCCACTGGTGTATTTTTTATTATGGTACAGTTATGTATGTAAAGATGTAATATGTTGAGTATATTTAAATAAATAACCAAATGGACCAAAACGGTCAAAATAACAAAATAATATGGCATATTGTCAACAATATCATCATTAAACTTTCTCCTGTAGAAATCTCAGGAGAATTGGAAATATGAATGAATATATAAAATACTTAACATTATACGAATACAATGTATCAATTTAATTTATAGATAGAGGCATATGAAAAAAAAATCTTTTAAAATTAAAAAAAATAGAATGAAAATGATTTTCTCCTGATATCTCTTATATTATCATCAGCATAGTCCTACATATTCTGTAAAAGAATGCCTCTTTTTAATTTGTATCAAACTTTACTTTACAGCATCGATGATAGTCAAACATGTTAACATAACTACTCCAAAAGGATATGAAAGTATTGACTTATCAGATTATTGTATTAAACCTACAACTGATTCCTCTTTCAAGTTCGAGGCTATGGCCTCCGACAATGTATGGGTTAGCTTGATTACGGATATTGGAGTCACCGGACTTGGATACCAGATAGGCATAGGATCTAACGCTAATAAATGTTGTGATATTCGACGAGGGATAGAAAGTGAAGACAACTCAGTGAAAAGGGAGTTTGTAGGCATGTATATTTTAATTACATAGGTTCAGGGGATGTATTAAGGGGCTACGGAACCCCTTAGGGAGTCAACTCTTTAAAAATCAGCTTAACGTTTTAATCACAAACTATTAGTTTAGAGTAATCAAGCTACTCAAAGATCAAAACTAGTGTTTGTCAAACCGCTACGTATCCAATGAAATTATTCCTGTAAATTGTGTGGTTCAAATTTCTTAATTTTTTTATATTTTTGTCAACAGGTGTAAGTAAATATTTTGTCAACTTTATTTTAGTTAAAGTTTTGGGTACCCGTTAAATCCTACAATTATACCCGGAAAAAACTGTACAAGATACACATATTGTTTATGTCATGTAATATAACTAGGTGAATCAATAGGATACCAAAATCCGTAGGATAATTTAAAATAAACAATAAACCGCCATTATTTCAAGTCAGCAACCTGTAATTTAGTGGTTGTCATTGGTTTATATCTGGTTTATTTGTTATTCATTTGTTTAGTCAGGTCTTTGTTTTTTGTTTTTTTTTTTTAATCAATCCGTTGCATTAAATAGCTTACTATATGGTATGGGTTTTGTTAATTGGTGAAGAACGTACATTGGCCTATAGATGTTGACATCCTCATACTTTGGTATCTGGTGGATATTTTTCTCTTTAGTAACCATACTATATTTCCCTAATTTCTTCAATATATTTAAAGAACCATAGGTGTTTAATTGTTGTAATTCACCTTATAAGTGTTGAAGTGGTCGAAGTATTTAATGTGCAGTGATCACTAGCTTGCCAATACTGGTGTATGAGTTGAAACTCAGTTTGCAAGAGCCAGTTTTTTACGCGAACTTTTTCCCTGAAGGCACACGTCTAACAACGAATAAGTATAAGGAGTATCAGTAAATGTGAACCACATTGAATTTATGCCTCTAGTGAATAAGTACCCGTGCAAACCATTTCGTAGCTCTCGCGGATGTGCATTCGACTCCGATCTCAATTGACTAGAACAATGTAGGGTTGCATGAATTCCTGTCGTATTTCGGTGATTCGCTTTCACATTCTCTAGACTTCTGGTACAAATCGAACCAGGACACTGTAATTGGTCATTTGCATTGGGCAGGAATATGACTAAGGCAAATCTGCGGTTATTGTAAAACCCCATTTATTCGTAACAAATACGTGATAAATAAAGAAAATCAGCAGCAGTATATGTTCGAAGATTTGAAGAAAATATAGTCATATTGTTTTGATGAATCTGAAGTATAATATGACTTTAACAAAATCTGTGACATATGCCATTCACCGGAGCTTGACCTTCAGACATGTCGAATTCCATTATAATCAAAGATAACGATTAAGAGTTTGAAAAACACGTTAAAGTGCCAGAATTGAATTGCATGGTAAAAACAATATGTGGAATTTATAATGTAAGAACATTACAAATTGATTTGTACTCATTTAGAAACATCGCCTTGCGAACTGTTTCCAAAGATTGTACAAATACTTTGTAAATTTTCCGACAATTTAAACACATATTGTATATATCAACTATTTATTAGAAGCTCACTTAAGACAGTATTTTTTTCTGATATACGGTGAATGTCATTCTTCATTTAGGAATTAATGAACGTGCCACGCTCAAGTACTCATTGAATCTATAAAAAGTCATATTATGTAATGAAATGTGATCAAGGATACATGAACGTGTTTATATTTAGATAACCTGTTGGTAAGTTCTGAATATCGGCCATTCTGGATAAGTTGGAGAGACGGCAAAATTGAGGTCGGTTATGGATTAAACGTTCGTAACACTTTTAGTAGATTTATAGTCTGGGATGATGAAGAGCCACTAAATATTACTGGACTTCTTCTTAGTAGTAAACCAGAAGGCAGTTGCATAGTCCATTATCCTACAGGTACGGTTCAAATGTGTTCGGTTCTGAAGTTTTCAATTCTTTTTTAGTTTAAACATATCTTTTTTGCAAAAATAGCAAAACGGACTGGACAACATTAGAGATGGCATATCCCAATATGTGTGCTCTACAAAACAAAATATAGTGACAAACAGAGGCTAAAGATACTACAGTGATATTTAAACTCCAAAGTCGAAAAATAAACTGACAATGCCATGGCAACAAAACGAAAAATTATCTGAAAAAACAACAATATACAAAACACAATATAGAAAAATAAAGACTGAGCAACACGAACCCCCATTTTGCGCATTATGGACACACAATTTCTTTTCAGTGATGTTGAAAGCCAGAACCATTTCAAATTCAAAAACCGAAAACAATGTTGAAGAGCTGATCAAACCCAAAATAGACTAAATGTTTAGCAGTATTCATAGATCAAGAAGAGCTATCATCGCGCAATTCTGATTTTATAATTGTTCAAAATTTTATTTAAGCAAATTGTCGCTAACATCATATCCGTACTCACATGCATGCCAGTACCGTAATACTGGCTTATGGGCGTGTGATACCCCCGGGGATAAACAGTCCACCAGCAAAGGTATCCACCAAGTGGTAATATTTGTTAGGTATTTTCGATAACGGTAGTACTTTTGAAGTATGTATTGTAAACGTGCCTTGTAAAATATCGGATGTTATGAGATGATCTCAAAAATCTGCTACGATCTGATATTCAGATAGCAGTACAGTAGGTTTACTTACATGTAGTAATATCTCTAAATGTGCTGCAAGTGATTATACTAGCTTTTGGCCTTTTTTGTACACAAATTTACATTTTTTTCAGGAAACACAGTGAAATACACTAAAGCCTCCGAAAAACGTGGTGCAACTGTCTTGCTAAGTAATATTGTTGGACACAATGTTGTTGAATGCGCTTTCAGATGCCACATTGAACCTGAATGTATCAATTTCAACTATAAAGAGTCCAGCAAGATGTGTGAATTGATACAAGCTCGACTATCCGAAGCAACACACGACGCACTTTATAATTTCTACTCCGAATGTTGATTTTATTTTGTACCGTACATCTATATGTAGTTGTTTGTTTTATGTTTGTATATAGCTTTGGTTTATATCGGAAATACCGTACCTTTCGGCAGTTGAAGCAATGTTTACAAATAATAATATCACTATATATAAGTTTTACTGCATTTCTGTACCTCAATTTCATGGCTAGCAATAAAATAATGATGAAGTCAATTAAACTGGCTTTACAAGTATCCAAAATATATCATATCCACCTTCATTTTAGAAATTGTAGTAATTTCATTGTTAGCTTGGTGTTGAGACATATTACAGAAAACTGTGGATTTTAACACAATTTCTGAAGAAAACCGTAATGAAAGCCCATTATGCTGAAGCCCAGCCCAACACATCAAATAAAAGAATCCAAAGCATATTCGAGACTT
Source organism: Mytilus coruscus (assembly GCA_017311375.1). Lineage (NCBI taxonomy): Eukaryota > Metazoa > Mollusca > Bivalvia > Mytilida > Mytilidae > Mytilus > Mytilus coruscus. The sequence goes on along the minus strand of CM029604.1, from coordinate 25,585,954 downwards.
AGACTTTAAGTTAACACATTCAATGCTTAGTGCTAAGCTTAAATTCAACCTTCGTAATAAGGTACCCCGTCCGACTCAGCATATTCCAAAAAATAATGTTGTCACACTTCGATGTAAAGTCTTGAATGCCCTTGTAAGTCGTCGTATGGAATTTCACCAGCATTGATCAATAGATTCAATTCAATTTGAAAAAGACGAGGAAGGGAGAAAATACTTACCATCACGCATGAAACACACCAGAAAAAACTATCAAGGTGGAATAGAAGACTCACCAGAAGAAGCAGAAGACAAACGAATGTACTTGACTGACTCTGATTCTAGGACCAACCTTGGACTAGAGTCGAAAGGAGTCACAACATACTAGATTGGTCAACCTGGTTTACAAATAAAAGATTTGGACTCCGTACTGGATGCGAAAAGGAAATTTTTACCTTCCCCTAATTTCATGATTATTCACTGTGGAGCTAATGATTTGACAGAGTAAGAATTGACAGGGAAGGGTTTAATTGAAAATGTAAAATTTTCTATCCTACGTTACAAGGCTTTATGTAAAAATAATATTATAATATCTGGTCTTCAATGCTACAGCATAGATACTGGCATTTTGCACCCTTAAATGCTGGTCCAAAATTCGAACAGAAGAGAAAAATAGTTAATTCAGTGGTATAAAACTTTGTAATAGAAAATGGGGGGAAAGCTAATTTACATGAGAACAGTAGGGCAAGGGAAGTGTATTTATACAGAATAGATATAACTTATTTATCACAAACTGGAAATCAGGTTTTCTTAAATAATATACAAGGGGGTTGAATCTTTTCTAAGCACAACAAAATCAATTTTCCACAATGCTTCAATAATTAAAATTTTGTGGAGGTGAGAACCCAAGTCAGATAATTTGGTAGCTGACTTGGGTTCTCATGTAGCGGTCCAGGGAGACTGGTAGTGATTGGGGGAATATTTCACTCGGCCCTTGTTCTGGACCTGACAAGTTCTACAATTTGCAGGTTTGGAAAATGTGGTCAGTGGTAACGGTGGGGTCTACAGATGGGTATCTCTTGGACCTTCTCTACCTCATCTTTTAGAGGGAAGAACTACACCTGCCAACAGGTGGGGCAGTAATAACTAGAGCATTGGTAATACGAGTTTTTTCCACCGTTCACTCCCTAGGGTGGTGTAACCGTGTTTAACTACAACGGGTTTTATGATACTATGTCAACATAGGTCAGCTGGTAGCCATTGTGTATAGGTAATCGGTAGTCACCCTGACGCCTCAACAAAATAGTATAGTATACTCTGTAGCCAAAGTAATGCCACAAAGTAAAAATGTATATTCTAGTAATGAAAATGTAAAAGGTTGTGTAATAAAATGTATGTTTAATTTGAATGATTGTGTTTTGTGTATAAGTGGTAAATGTTATCAATGCCTAACAGAGGATATAACCTTCTACACAACTGAGTATAGTATACAGACAGTATGTACTATTTTAATCTTGAATAACAATAACAACAAGCAAAGAGAGACAACTTTATATCAATTTTAATCACTTTTGATTAAAGAAAAGACTTAAACATCGTTTAGAAAACAACAACAACTCTTGATCTTTGTTCTTCATCTCGTTGTTATTCAATCAGTTTTATTATAGGGTCATCTTCTATGAGTAGTGCAATTCAATTAAAATAAGCAGTTAAACAAATAACATGTGCATACACTCCGAATCCTATTTACTTATCCATCGTCCGATATCAAAGACTGTGAAGCTGTTACGCCGCCTCATCTACTTACGGGAGGCGCATTTTACGATTACTGTGCCCTCAATCAGAAATCGATAACATCACAGACCCAACTTATATTGGACATAACGATCTTATGCAAGTGTATACAGACAAACGCACTTGATTCAACATTTATGGAAAATATGAAAACTCGAATATCTTACGTCTTTACGTGAATTTCAAATACCAACTGTTAAAAATGAACAATTAATAAATACAGACACCCAACAAATTCACACTGAATCTTCGCGAATTAACTGAAAATTGAATCGTAACCGAACTGGCGAGAGGTAATGACGGCCTTGAAAGATCTGCCCGAATAAGGACTAGCACTGGAAAAACTACTAGACCGATCGTACATTTAATTCCATTAGAAGGTGCACAAACGATGACAAACAATTTTAAAGTTCCAATAGATGATCAGCAGGAAAACATGGAGAACAGACCGAGACAAAAATCAAGTCTTAAAGTCCGTGAGACCATACGGAAGTGGATACACCAATAATGTTAAAGACGACCATTAGTGATGTAGTTGATAAACAAATACGCGATTATTGGAAAGTTGAATTTTATTTTTATTTCATGAGTTAATTGAATTAAATTGGTAAATGTAATTTCCATTTTAAATAATTTCATGTGCTCAGTATTATGATGAAAAACACAACGCGAGAGACAATTTCAAAGTATTATTTTTTATTGATGGACAGTAAGTTATCAGTGAAACGATTGATCAGCGGACAATTGAGATTATTTAAAAAACAATTGGGATAAAGTTGTCTTTTCGCGGCCCCAAATATTTGAAATCCAAGAATGTATAAGAATCGAAACATTTGAAGAGCTATAAAACCAAACAGGACATATACATAAAATAAATATTTTATTGAAAGCTCTTTTTTTAAAATGCGCAAGGGAAATGATAATTACGTTATTTTATCTCATTACGCCTGTTTGATCCAGAAAAATCAAATCCTCTACTTTATACAGAATTTGTGAAGGAAAGAATCTATTTTTTAAGTTTCATTTTTCGCTCGTATTGATTTGTCACCTTAATCGTTTGAACAGTTTTTTTTCATTGTCCTCGGCTCACCAGTATTCCCATTGGCACATATTTTTGATAACGAAATAATTTTTTTATATGTCGTCATTGTACAATATACTAGTTAACATTATAGCTAATTTAAAATCATTAAATGTCCTAATGTCAAATGAACCATCCAATATTAATGTATCTTTGTCAGCTAAGAGTCTATTTGCCAATTACAGATTTGATTATGTTATTTAACACTTTTAGCACAGGTTTTTCCCATTGTCAATTGCAGATAGGATTCTATACCGGACAACATGAGCTGCTACCTATGCAAAGCATGATCAGTTAATAGTGATATATGGTAGGAGTTAAAACAATTGTTTTGTAAAAAATATTAATTGATATCAACATTTTTAGCTTAACAAAAGATTATATAGAATGCAAATATTTGAAAAACTTAAAGGTTTTACACATCCCACAGGGATGAATTTTGTATTTTTGCTAGCACTTTACAGTCAATGACAATTTATATCCTTCCAAGGGAAGCAACTCAAAATTGGATCTCTAATTACCAGGTCAATTAGGGACTATCTCACAGATGTTCCTACATGACTCTTCGTTATATTGTTTACTGGAGCTCATAAAGAGGATAATACATTTCTTCTTTGTAATGTGAACCTTCATGTCCATTACATCTGACTTTAGATAAAAATATGAAAGCATTCTTCTTTGTGGTAGGCATTAATTGCTTTCTTTTATTCATGATATAGAAATAAGAAGGTGGGTTGCGATTGTCTTTGATAAAATTATCCAACAAAGACAAAACACAGTACGTTTTCTGAAGTATGTTGTATTTCACAAGTTTCATGTGGAGACAGCTAACGTAAGACTTATTAATGATTTAATGCAATGTTGGTATACGCTGATATATTATAATGTTCTTGTTTCCTTAATTTAAAGCCATTATACAGACTATACATGTTAGCAGCTATAAAGATACAGAACAAACATTATATATTGTTTATCCTGCATAATGACGACCACGAAGACGCTTGATGAACATTAATAATGAAAGGATATGGCAATCCTTTCTATCTGGTTAACGACGTCATAAAGGCGTGCAAAATTGACTAATGTTTGTGGTGAAGACATAACTTGAAAGTTGTCCATTGTACGGACTAAACATGTTGACAGCTATAAAGATATTAAATTTTGGAATTGTTACTGTGATGTTGTTATGTCATGGTTGCTCCTTACACGTGTCAATTATTTCAGAGGAAATTAAGAAGAATAATTTCCTGGTATTAGTAATGTGGCTTAGTCTCAGCGATATAGCTTTGGGATTGGAATTCATTTATCATATTCTACGTTTTATGAATTCACAAAGCGTGGAAATCCAATACCAGTGTATGCTGATCACACACCTTGTTGGTGGAACAATAATGTCGGCCTGCATTCATGTTTTATTAATAAGTCTCGAACGATTGAATGCCACATGTGTAACAAAGAAAGGAATATTGACACATTTAACCAGTTACAAATCTGCTATACTTTGTTTTATACTACGTCACATCATTGCTTTGTTGAGATTTGGTATACAAACAATTGATGGACCAAAATCGTGAGCTTCTACAAACACTGCTAGTCCAGGAATTCTGTTTTCACATGACTTTCCTTGTCTCGTTATTGTTGTTTTAATAATAACGTGTTATGGGGTAACGGTATACCGGATGATCAATTCAAATAAAATTGTACCTCTGAATGCCACTCTGTCTGCAAATAGAAAGGCCGATGCAATACGAATGCGTAAAAACATAATAACTCTTGGTTTAATAATGGCACTTGCTTTAGTGGTCGTTCTGATGCGATGTATTGCTGTTACATTGTTATATTTGAACAAAGGCAATGGATATGATATAAACGATACTGTATTTAAGATCTTCAACAATGTATTTCTTTTGCTTAATCCTCTACTAGATCCAGTTATTTATGTCTTGAGAATCAAGAAGTACCGTGACCACCTTCGATGTAAATGCTTTAAAGGAAACTCTGATGTGACCAGTATAGCTGAAAACCCTAAAGATGTGTTAACTGATGAAATCATTTGGAAGATTACTCAACACAATAATGGTTGTTTTTGCTTGAGAAGTACACTTTCATAAATGGTCAAATCGAAACATTTTAAACACGTTTAGAAATTACTTGTGACGTATATAATTCAGTATTGTGACGTATTTAATTCAGTATTTACCAATAGAAGGATCATTTCAGTTATAATTTATCTAATCTCATTGAATTAAAAGACATTTTTCGTCATTTCCTTGATTATATTTAACCATAATGCTGAGTTACGTACATTGGAACATTAAACACCAAAAGGAATTTTAGTAAAATCAATTAAAATAAGCAGGTAAACAAATAACATGTGTATGCACTCCTAGTCCATTTTACTTATCCATCGTCCGATATCAAAGACAGTAAAGCTTAAACGCCGCCTCATCTACTTACGGTAGGCGCATTTCACTATTATCGTACCCGCAATCAGAAATCGATAACATCACAAACCCAACTTACTTTGGACATTACGATCTTATTAAAAGTGTACACAGACAAACGCAACTGATTCAGCATTGCTGGAAAAGATGAAAATTTGAATATCTTACGTCTTAACGTATATTTCATAGGACAACCAGTAAAAACGAACAGTTAATATATACAGGAGACATCGTACAAATTCACAACGAATCTCCGCGAATCAACTGAAAAATTAGGATCGTAACCGAACTAGCGAGATGTAACAATGGACTTGTACGATCAGTACAAATAAGAACTAGCACTGGAAAAACTTCTAGATCGCAAAATTGTATCCATTGGAAGTTGCACAAACGATTACAAACCACTTTAAAGTTCCAATAGATGATTATCAGGAAAACATGGAAAACAGACCGTGACGAAAAGCAAGTCGTAAATCCCGTGAGACCATACGGAAGTGGATACACCAATGATGTTAAAGACGACCATTAGTAATGTAGTTGATAGACATTTACGCGATTAGTGCAAAGTTGAATTTTATTTTTATTTCATGAGTTATATAACATTATAACATTAATTGAATTGAATTGGAAAATGTAATTGCTGTTTTAAATCATTTCATGTGCTCAGTATTTCAGAGAAACACACAACGCAAGAGACAATTTGAAAGTATTATAATTTATTGATGGAGAGTAATTTATCAGTGAAAATATTGATCAATGGACAATTGAGATTATTTATAAAAAATTGTGATAATGGCTTCTTTTCGCGGCCCCAAAAACTTGAAAGCTCAATCTTTGAATATATAAGTGTAAGTGTATGTAACATGTGTAAATTGTTTATATTTGTTTGCCCCACTACTCGCTCAGGAAACGATTCATCATTCTGACACAGTGAATGATAATAGAATGATGGGTACCGTAGCCCAATGAAATCGTCTTTGAAGTAACGCAACTGATATTATAATTTAGAACGGTTTTATTTCTTATCAGCAGATTAAGAATTTCAAAATTGCTTTCAGTAACATACAACATTATTTTATACGGTATTTTGATATTGGTGGTTATTTTTATCTTACTTACGATTTGTTTGTATGTATAATCCATAACCGGTGAAGTCGTTATTGTAGTAACTATGGAAGTTTTAAAACAACGATTTTTCTTTTAGTGCTGTTTATTTGTCATTTTTATGACAGATATGATTTGAGTGCTCTCAAACATTTGTTACCCGCCACATTCTGTATGTGCCTATCATAATCCTGTTAGTCAGACGTTGTCGTTGGATTGCGTTTGTGATATTTTATTTTTATTTATTTTTATTTCCATGTATCAAGTAGTTGGTGACTTATTTTTGATTACATCAACGACCTTTGTTTTCTGGTTGTTCTCTGGTAGATAATTTTCTTATTGGCAATTCTTCGACATTTTCTGTTATTTACTAAGTATTTAAAAAATGAAAACAACACGTTATAATTTTAAGGCGTCCAAAGAGCTTTTCTGGATGAACCGCCACCAGGAACGTCCAATGCCGAATATTTGTATTTAAAAGACAACGCACACAACAACGACATTTATATGAATAAAACAAACCAATTAATGAAGAAGTTAGAATTTGTGTGTGTATGCCAAATAATCAAACTCACGTCATCTGTCGGCAAACAACATCATATGAGTTAAGCCGTTTTGATGATTGATATTTTACGTAGGGCTGATCCTGACAGTTATCCAATGGAACTGATTCTGATTCATTTGTATTCATTAAAGATGTTTAGATGGGTGACACATAGGGAACAGGATTTGCTTACCCTTCCGGAGCATCGGAGATCACCCCAAGTTTTGGTGGGTTTCGTGTTGCTCAGTCTTTGGTTTTTCTATGTTGTTTTTGTGTAATGTTGTTTGTCTGTGTATCTTTGTTTAGCCATGACGTTGTCAGATTATTTTTGAGTTTGAATGTCCCTTTGGTATACTTCGCATCTGTAATTGTATTTTTTTTCCTTCCCCTTTTATTCATTGATCTATTTTTTTTCAAATTTATATACTTTTTAAAGAACCTATTATGTAACATCGTTGTTACTCTTCATCATTACAGGTTGAACATATGATCATGACGAGTAGGAAAAATCAAGCTAACTACCCCTTTCCTAAAGTACAATCAAAGATCTGTTCTCATTTACATCAGTTAGAAATGTCTGTCATAGTTGTTATCAAATAGTCCGTTTCTATGTATGTTGGCGTTTGTTTATGTAGCAGTTCAGTGTTTCTGTTGTTTTTTTTTTCTCTTATAGTTGATGTGTTTCCCTCAGTTTGTTTTCGATCTATGAGTTTGACTGTCCCTCTGGTATCTTTCGTCCCTCTTTTAGTTTTTGACCCGGATTTGTTTCAGTTAAATCGATTTATGACTATGAAAATGTTGAACAGCGGTATATTAATACTGTCTTTATTTTTTTAAAAGAACAGATTCTAGCATGTCTACACAATTTGAACAGTTTTACCATGCATAAACTCATCATAGATAATCAGTATTAAAAGTGTGTATGCCTGACGCGCATTTCGGTAACAAAACACTCATCAATGACGCTTGAATCAAAATATTTAAAAGGCCAAATAAAGTAAGAAGTTGAATAGCATTGAGGAAGAAATATTTTAAAAGGGTTTACCAAAAAAAAAAAAAAGTAATCTTTTCCTGGGTGAAACATTCTTAGTAAAAAAAACAATGCATAGCTTTGTAAAGGTTAATTTATAAGTATGACCATATCAACATGATCAATGATAAATCTTGTCAACAAATACGTGCCGACTACTGGCCTGGTGATATCTTCGGGAAGAAAAATTCCCCAGCAGTGGCATCGACCCAGTGGTTTACTGATTCTGACAGATATACCCTAAAAACGTGTTCTGATAAATCTATGAAAAGGTTAGCCAAACAGTCTTTAAGAGAGGTGAGATCTGATCCATTCTGTTAGAAAGTCAGCTACGGCTAATCCTTGCAATAGTATTGTAGCAGGCGAATGCAAAGCTTTACGACATAGTAATACAAGTACGAGAATATTTAAAAGCATAGACACATACGAAGTAAATGAACCATCAGTGAATACATCTAGTAGTTTTTTTGTCAAATGTATAAATCGTAGTGGTTGTATAAATCATTTTTCTATTCACTACACTATACTAATACTTTGCAATGTTTTTTTCCTTTACTTATTTTGTCAGAGCTGTTAACAAAAAAAGTTATTCCCTATAAAGATATATTCTATAACGCGTGATCATTCCATATTTTTCCATATGTTCTTTCGTTGATATATGTATTTATGTATATTTTGGGTGACAGGGGCTTGGCACCAGACAAAGTAAAGGATGCATTAGAAAGACAATTCGAATATATAGATAAGAGTGCAAACATAAACAGGTGTATAGACATTTAAACAATTAGAGACCGGTGGGGTGTTTTCATATAATCAAAACCTTAAATTGTCTTGTCACATTGCAGTTCCGAATATATGGTTCAGTTCTGTTTTAGATTCATAAGTTTATAGAGGGGCATGACCCTTAGGTAAACATCTATGGTATTATGTACATGTCTTGCCATGCAAATTCAATATACATATATATTGTTAAAGGGTCAAACTATGAACAGTCTTCAAAATAATTAACAATTAATGATATGCAGTCGAGGGCAACATGTCAACCGTTAACACTTTTCCTCGGAGTTCAGTATTTATGTGATTTTACTTTTTATACGGTTAACTAGAAAGGTCTGATCAATTCGATTAAGATTTACGGATGGGGATATAACAGTCTATTATACAAGCGTGTAAGGAATGACCTTAGACAATAACTCTCGTGTACTTTGGAAAGGACTTGCCAGGTAAGCAATTGTTTATATAGATTCGAGATACACCTATAGTAATCAATTGTTCAGAAATTTCAAGATCGGATTTCTTTTTAATAATGCAGATCACGTCGTCTTAAAAGCTGCACACGTGTACCGAGTGTTTACTAAAATAAACGAGTATTTCATTTGCTTTAAGTAAGGAATACTCCCCCAAAAAAAAAAGCGTAAATCGATGTTAAAAGTGAAATGATATTTTAAACAGTACGTCATTCAACCTTAGAATACGAAGAAAACAGAACTCATCGTGGCCAGAGGAAACATGACAAACACATTAAAAGAACATCCCGAAGAAAATAACACGGAAAACTGTACAAAGAGCACGACGGACACCAAAATCAGAAAGAAGAGAGGAATGAAAGAGTAATTTTTCATTTTTCACTTTTGAGAATTTTTTTTCGATTTTATACAATTTCATGCGTATGTTGATATAAAAGAGATGCAAATGAACCAAATGTACAAATAACTGTCATGAATTCAATGAAACATTTTGTCAGTAAATATTACAGTTCATAAATCTTTGAAAACATGTAAATTGATCAGAATTTCAAGTACACCATCAGCAATCTTTTGAAAATATCTTAATGTTTCTTTCTAGTTAGTATGAATTGGATACTGTTACAAGATCATTGCATTATGTTAATTATATTTACAACTGGTTAAAGTCGGTACTACATGTATCAAGATCTCGTCAAATTTTATTAACGTGACGTTGTTAGATACGTGTGTAGACTTGTATATGTTTTTCTAATGTAGTTGGTGTACATTCATATGTACATTTACCGTATTTCTTCTTTCATTTACACTTAATTGCTGTTTAAAACAAACATTGATAACTAAAAGATGGTTGTTGCTAAAGTTTTTTATTCATTTTAATGCATTTATAGGCGTATGTAGACATCCATCAGTGTTGCAATCAGTCGTCGTCCTTTGGATCATCCACGTAACGCTCATCGATATCATCCATAACATCATCCTCATCATTCATATCGACATATCGTTCATCTAAATGTCCGTCTTCTGAGTCAACATTCTCGTTGTCTTCATCTGTAATAGAATTTTAAACAATCAGAAAAAAAATCATATTGGTAAATACATGAGTATGTGTGTGTTCTGCTCCGACAAAATTTATGTACAGAAAACCGTATGTGTTCACCCTTAAATAGAACACTATAATAAAATGTAATGTAGTATTATACAATAATCATAACATGCATAACAGTCATGAAGATTCTTTTAAAACTCTCAGAATTTTTTTTTAAATTGACAATTATGTATCATGGTAATTTCTTTCTACATATGTTGGGTAGACAACTTATGTTTCAACCAAAAATCACCAAGCTATGATGCAAAAAAATCCTTACTCTATAAAATTAGCAATTGTCGCAAACTTAGCAGACGTTTATGTATAATAAGTCATATGATTAGTAATCAAAATGGACCAGATACAGTTTATTACAAACAATCTCATATCATATACTTTTCAATGGAATTAATAAAATCCCTCCCTACTGACATACGTAGTATTGTTTTAAAAATGTACATACTTTGGATATCATCATTCAGCGTCTCTCGTTTCTCCCCAGTATTGAGTGTAGAATATTTTGAACGCCCCTGTATTGTAACCCCTCGTCGCCAATATCGATATCTTCGCCGCCTACGTCCTTCACACTCATTAATCATATAAAGTGCGACTAAAATAGTCAGTAACATCAAAATAATCCCTTTAATTTTTAACTGAAAAAAAATAAACTACTACATCTGTATTTGTGGAACTGGATGAATGCTTCTACTTGGTGGCTTCACATATTTTCATATGACAAATTAATGTTAAAGGAAAAAGTTTGAAAGAGTAAGGCTCTATAGATAAATCAATTAAGAATTGAAACGTGATACAAAAATATTTCGGTTGTCAGATGTTCACAAGACTGTGCTTTGTCATATATCAGTAGTAATATTCCATTCCATATTTTTTTTAATTTGTCTTGCATGTTAATAAAAGAAGTTTGGAATATATTTCAATTAAACAACATAATTTGAATGGCTAAAATCAGATACAATAATGGTGGGTACTTTCTATTGTCCGATATGTCTTTTGGTTAAACGTTATGTCAACGAGATGTACAGCCTTATCTAAAGAACACAATTAATTATTCGGACAGTAGTTTTCAAACAATTATCGTTAAAACAAAACCAAACTTGCCTAGATATTTAAGAAATATACAACTATAATGATTGTATTCAATCACAAAGAGTAAATATATTCTCACCTGTGTAGCAATATCTGTGTATGTATGTTTAAAATTTCTCAGCATACATTAATCACAGCACTTCATCTATTGATTATATAAAATTAATATCAAAGTAGCAAATGTCGACAAATATCGTTGCAGTTGTGACGAAAAATCGATAAAATCATTTTTATTCAGGAACCAAGCCAAACAAATGCACACTAGTCACTATTAGACATTTTCGAAAACTAATCGAACTGACACCTTAAATCTATGCATAGGATTACATGTTAGCTTTTGATTCGTGGTTATTAAAAAATATCTGAAGGTTTACACAGATCAAATATAGTTACATTCACCTTATATTATAATGGTGGTTTTTTATGTTATTTATGGTGGTTTATTATATGTTTTTGTATATACTATAAAAACATTTATCTTTTTTAATGATTTGTTCCATTATAACCTGTCAGTAAAACAGAATTGTCCGATGCTCAAAATTTTCATTGTAAAATTTAAAAAAAAGAAGTGAAATTAAAGTCGTTTAAACAAAAACAAAAAAGTGAAGACATTCGATGTTCTGAAATAGTTTTTAGTGTATATTATTAAATACTTTAATTTAGGAATACAAATGACGTCGAAGATAAACGAAGTCAGCTTAGTGTCATCCAGTGCCGAGAATTGCTGTGATAAAGAATGAATCGAAACGCTATTTTGTTTAACCAAATCCCCTTAGCAGAATCTTAATAAATAATCATGTCGTGAAATGGAGTTGCATGAAAATATATACATGTTCATATTGACCTCTAAATAAAGTCATCATATATACCAGGACTGAGATTGTGTACGCCAGACATACGTATCTTCTAGATAAGACTCATCATTGACGCTCGAATAAAAAAAGTAAAAAGGCCAAATGAAGTGCGAAGTTATTGAGCATTGCGGACCAAAAATTCCTAAAAGTTTGTCAAATACAGCTTAGATAAAGGTACGTTATATTTCCGGCAATTTGCTATTTTAAAACAATGATAGATAAATATTCAAAAGAGGAAATATCTGTTTCAACTTACAGTTTTGTCTGCTATTTATAAATAGGATCATGTTTAAAAATGGTGTCATAAAAAGTGAAAACGAAACATTAGCTTGCCTTTCATATACAACCTTATCGTGACAGTTTAACTGAAAATTCTGCAAATATTGAACTTAATTATCCTTTTTATTATAGAATATTCTAATATGACGTCCATATATTTGTTTGTTAACAAAGCCGTGTTCTAATTGGCACAAAATATGTTTGACACATGCGCACAAACTTACTGTTTATATTCTTGTTATTTTCATTGTTATCCTAATAAAATACATATTTTTAGCAGCTTACATACACTGTTATTACATATTGTTCATGTTGTTTATCAAATAATATATATTTACCCTGCTATTAGTTTTTAAACTTATAGAATATGAAAATGTATTGTACATACTCAACGAGGAGGAACCGGAACAGCCAAAATGTGTTAAGGTATTTTCATACGCTTCGACCTATACACATACTGTATTTGTACTATTAGAATCGAAATAATTCATGTCATGCTCTATGCTCATTTTAACATGGGTAGGCATTATATTTGACCATATTTACCACCTCGCTAACGCTATAATGCCTACCCATGTTAAAATGAACATGAAAATATTTCCGTTCTCCATTATGTATACCTTACAACAAAATTATTTTGATTTACCTGTGTACATTATTCTAATTGGTGGCAGTTTGTTCAAGGTTATGGTTGTCTTTCTGAAATTGTCTAACATCTCACCCCTTATTTTATTGATTTTGTATTTACATTGTGTCATGGATCAAATTTGATTGAGTTAAGCAATTTCAATTGATATTTTATAGTGTGTCTTTCTATGTTGTGATGTTACACTATTGTTTCAGGTAAGGGTGAAGGTTGGTAGATATCAAAACGTTTAAACCCGATGCATTTGTTTGCACCTGTCCTAAGTCAGGAACCTGATGTTCAGTGGTTGTCGTTTGTTGATGTGGTTTCTCGTTTTTTATATAGATTAGACCGTTGGTTTTCCCGTTTGAATGCATTTACACTAGTCATTTTTGGGGCCCTTTATAGCTTGCTGTTCGGTGTGAGCCAAGGCTCCGTGTTGAAGACCGTACTTTGACCTATAATGGTTTACTTTTACAAATTCTGACTTGGATGGAGAGTTGTCTCATTGGCACTCATACCACATCTTTTTATATCTATAGAGCATGACATGGTGGAATTGTTTCTTAAACGTATCCAAGAATGCATTTCGAAAAAAAAAAAAATTCCAACGAGTGACATAACAACGCATAAATTTACGAATGCGCGTCGTCTTTTCAGTTGTTTGGTCACGAGTTGAATATTTTTATACTTGGATTAGTTTTTCTTTTTATTACATTGAACATGGCATTTTTAATGGAAATACAGTATAAAGGAACTATATCTTTTTATACGCATAATCAATTGTATTGCTGAAACGTCATCGACAACGTCTAGGAAACACCCATTGTTGTATGACGTCAGAGGAGTGAAATAATCAGATTCTCACTAATAAGTTTAAGCAAAATGCAATTAGTAAGGGGACAAATGGGTTATTCTTATGATAACAAAATAATAAAAAATACAATCAAAACTATATTCCTATATTGCTCATTCTCATCTCATCGAATGGCGATAGCCCTGAGATGAAATGTGAATGAGAATATGCATCGAGTTTAAAAAACATAAATAATCTATTTATCGCTATTATGTGTATTTTCGAATATTATCTAATACAAATTACAGCAAAAAATATATCTAATACAAAAAGAATGGATTTACTTTTTTGGAACTATTTTTTTCTTCGCGCAGGCTTCATATTTGATATATAAATATTAAGTCACACAACGACTTTCATTCATTTGAAAAATGGTTTTTGAACTCATCAGCCGGTGTGTTCAAAGATTGCGAACACCATTTTCTCCGTTTTAAAAAGCTCTATTTTGATGTTTCTGCAGGTCAAAATGAAGTAAATATTTTCCTGATATTCAAAATTTTCTTTTTCTTGAAGCGTTGTATCTAGATCAAAATCACCCATATCTCTAATGTGTCAATGACCGAGCATTTAACCCGGGGCGGGTTTAATAAGCAGGCGAAGAAATATATACAATGCAGACAGACAGACAGACAGACAGACAGAGAGACAGACAGACAGACAGACATACAGATAGACAGACAGACAGACAATCATTTGTAGCACATTTATGTAAAAAAAAAATTATTTGTTAGAAACATGATTTAATTACTTTTATTAACTTCAAGTTAATTCATATGTGAAATTCACGGTAAAATTGAAATTGTTGACATTTCAGCGCAGTCGTCCGATAACGTTTTTTTATAGTTCCGCTAAACTTTTCTGATTGGTCGACACTCTAGCGCGTAGATATGGATTAATACGCAGTTGCTAAGGACCTTCGAAACTATCGATAATTTTCATTCGCAAGCGAGTCGAGTGAGAATGAAAATTATCACATAAAAAGATCAAAGAAAAATACACATAATAGCGATAATATCAATTATTCAATTTAAATATATCGTGCTACGCTGAACAACTCACGCGTAAATCATAACAGATCAATATATACATCAATATATACATGTACGAGCCACTTCTTTCAATAAAACACTGCACGTGCACATTTATCATAGTTAAAAGTGATAGTTGTCTCCTAATTTTATTATTTTTCAAAAGATAGATTATGTGGAAATTTTTTTCAGTATATGTAATATTACGAAGAATTTTCCACTGTAATTGATTAGCTTTTCTAGTTGAAACATTAATTTGTACAACTTTCCAAATATCACACCAAATTATTTTTTTTTTAATAAATATCCTTTATAGTTCACACGATATTCCCGAATCGTTGCGCAATGTTGTCTGTTTATCATTTAATAAAATATTACGATCTTTAACAGGAGTTTCCCTTTTTAAAGTGTGATACATTGTTTTGAGATGGAGATTTATTCTTTTAGATTTTTGAATATTATTTTGTTTTAAAATATCTAAAACGTCCTGTATTAAGGACTTTCCTTTGTAAATTCCTATATCCATTTTCTACTTTCTAATAATTGAACACAAAAGCATATTTTCTAAAACCATTCTCGTATTCTTCCAAAATTCCCAAATATTTTTATCCCACTTTTTTTAAAGCTTGAAAACATGGATAAATAGAATCCCCCCATACCTTCCCAAACATCCTGCGATTTAGGTTTTAGTTTTGATAAAAAAAACTCTGACCATTATGAAACTATATTTTTGTAATATCTTGAAGCTTTCCACTGTTCTATTGTTTTTAATTACATCTGAGTATTGACATATGCAATACTCTGTATTGTATTTTGAGTCAATTGAAGATATCCGAAATGTCTCTTTTGCATTCCCTTATATCGATATCAGAATTGATAATGTTATGCAAACTCTTAATTTGCTTAGATTGTATAAAATCAATCATATGTATCAAGTTTAAACCACCTTTTTTAAAGGCTAACAACAAGTATTCCAAGCAACTTAATAAAATCAGTATTAATTCCTAATGTATCGGTATTTTGAAATTACCCGTTTACCTTTTAGTGATCGAAGGGTATTGGTGTCGGTATAAGTTTTTGTACAGGAAACTTTCCGAATATGTCTATTGAAGGCGTATGTAACTCGAAACCGACATATAAACACTGCTCATTCGGAAGTACGTGTACAAGTGAATTTTTGTAAATATGTAAATAAAAATCCGGGCAAGATTCATTAGTTCCCAAGCCACTTTTGAAAATGCATTTACTCTAATTTATCGAAATTTCAATTTTCCTTATTATATAATAACATTACTATTCTAAGGAAAAACTAAAACCGAGGGAAACACATCAACTATACGAGGAAAACAAAGGAACAACAGGAACACTGAAGTTTAACAAAACAAATGCCAACATACATAGAAACAACTTATTTGATAACAACTGCCATATTAAAAACGTAATATTATATCCGTAGTATTACGGTGAAGTTCTTTATGAAGCTCGTGAATTTAGACACGATCTATGTAAACTAATTGATCCTTAAAATAAACTTGCTCTTATAGGTAATCAGTTTAACACAATAGTAAAATCTTTGATCGTTGTTTTTATCGGTATTTAAATTGATTTTACTTTTAATAGATATATACAGTTAATCGCACTGATCATCCTACATCCTGTCAATATTGTTTATCTATATTTTGGCAATGCAGAAGGCCATGTCTTCCGCAGACTGTTTTGACGTCTCTAAACTTAATCTTTGGAATTGTGATGATTGGTGCTTCAGCCAATGAGAACATTGTCTATTAGTTGTAATTGGCTTTGAACTAGCTTTCATTATCTTCAAATACTCTTATTTCTGTACTCTGTGTCTCTACCTTTTATGTCACTGGTTTTATGCATTGAACCGAACTTTTGTTTTGTTCTGATGTTGTGCTGTTACACTACTGTCCCAGGTTAGAGGAAGGTTGAGTGCTCACAAACATAGTTTACCCAGCTACATTATGTATGTGCCTGTCTTAAGCCAAGAGCCTGTAAACTGTTTAAATATGACTTCTTTTTTGGCGATTCATTTCCCACAAACTTTGACGACCGGTTTTCCAACAATTTCCAAGTCTTTAAGCAGAGTCAAAACTTTATAGATAAAAAGTTAACGTTGGACTGCTTTAACCAATAATGGTTAAATTAAATGTTTGTTTATCTATGTATTTTCTCAAGTTTCAATGATTTCCAAGTTATAAAAAAGAAGATGTGGTATAATTGCCAATGAGACAACTCTCCACAAGAGACCAAATGACACAGACATTACAACTATAGGTCATCGTACGGCCTTCAAAATGAGCAAAGCCCATACCATTTCCATCTTGGAAGTCTTCAAGAACTGGTTTTACCATATGTACGCCATTGCTTACTGCTGAAATCAACACCTTCTGCTAAGGGCTTTCTAGGTTTTAATGCTAGATTTTATAGTTCTAAGGAGTATCCTAACCTAACATATTTAATGGATCAAGTTGGTAAATACTCCCAAGGAATAATTAATCTTCGAATGGCTACACGTAGGAACAATGCATCATTATTGAGGAGTTCAATGTACATGACAAAAGAGTTGTTTCATGGAAGGCAGCACCCTAAGTACCAAATTATTGAACTGTATGATGCCATTCAATACAAAATGATGCCAGAAGATGTTAGACAGCTGTATGATGATTACTCATCAATAACAACTAGCGGCAATTATTCCCTAGGAGAAGATTTTGACTTCGTTCTTGAAGAAAAGAATAAGCAGCTGAAATCATGGATACCAAAAGGTGTTCCCACTGATGAAATTTGGCAGACTGTATGTAGAAATAACACCCTACTGGAGAATATCAAAGACCGCTCACTCAGTGTATTAGGATTATCTTCATCAAAAAGTGGTACACACTCTTTGGGTATTGATGATGCTGTTCTTGCCTTTAGAGTTCTCTTAAGGAAAACCAATTACTTAGGTAAACCAACAGACCACACTTCTATTTCTGGTATGGCTCTTGATGAAGGGTTGATAGGATTCACACAGGCCGCATTGGGGAAAAGAATTCATATTATAAAAACAGAATTTCTAGGTTTACCCTTACAACCCGAGCATTACATATTTCGACATCCTGTTCCAGTCACACCTTTTGAGAGAGAGAAATTATATAGTACCAGCAATATGACCATCAAAGAACTTCAGGAAGAAATTTTAAAACTTTTAAACGAAATTGCAGACCCTTTCCAATTTGATTATCATAAAAATATGTATCAGCAGGAAGTGAAAACAAAGGGGAAGGCCAAACATATTCATTTTCTGCAAGAAGTAAAAACGGCTCTTCATACAGACAATACAGTTGAATTAGGATATGAAATGAACCAGGAACAAACATGTCATAAATAGGTACTAGTCTCTTTCTTTGTCTCATCCTTTATTTGTTAATTCAGGAATTGGGTTATTCATTTCTTTTTAAATAATGCATGATATATTTCATGTATTTTGGCATCATATACAACCATAAAAGTGTGGCTGCAATGCATGATTATATATCTTTATTCTTCATTAACCTATTTTGAAAATGAATGCCGCTTGACTGTGAATTAGATTTGTAATATTGTACCCGTTTACCCATAATTTAACAAAATCGTTTTGAGCATCATACATATCATGCATGTCATTTGTTCATCATATGGACAATAAATGTGCTTTTTTCCTGTTCTTCATTTAAAATCAATTTAAATTTAATTTGAATTGATGAACAACTAAAAAATTATGATTTTGTGATATTGTTATATATATTTGCATGCTTTATTCCTACATCTGACATTGTCTTAGACCTTATTTTCAGGCCCACAAAAGTAATTTTTCATATTCAACTAAAAAATGTGCATGTGTGTATACAGTGAAACCTGTCTAAACCATTAAACATTATTCTGTTTTAGATCGCATGTGGAATGATGATTCTTTTTTCACTGCAATTGGCAAGCATATGTATTTTCCTAGTTGTAATGTTGATATTTTTGCTGGTGATCCAGCGAAAACTACGCATTAATTTGCAAGCAAGGTATTTTAATCTGAGATTTTCCATAAACATGAATGTGGGCAGTGATCTACTTTTTTGTGCATGGTTTGCATGTGATTTTATACAGACTAAAGTGCTAAATATATATATTTATACAGAAAGGAAAATTCAAGTGAATTCCTGCACTCCCACATTCATAGCTATTAAGTTTTAAAGATGAACAAAAATAACACTAAAAAATCACTTTCATATTTAACATTTTAAAATTGTAATGCTTTACACATTGACACTGCTATCTTTAAATGGAATATGCAGCATGATTGTTAACACTAAATGCAAATAATCTAAATTCACTTTTATGTTACGCTTATGATAGAAAAGGGTTAAATTGTATTGTTTTTCGTCTGTGCGGTTGTCTTCGTCAATCCTGAAGCAGGTGAAAGTAGTTCTGATGTCACATATACATTTTGTTATATATAAAAAGAGACAAATCTGATAGCAGCAGATAATCAAACCCGGTGGTCAAAGTCAAACCGATAAAGCCATAAAGAAAAAATGCAAAACCACCCCCTGCATAACAAAATGTGTAAATGCCAAATGTCTGTTAATTAAACATGTTTTTTTTTTTTTTTCATCAGTGTTTAAGCTATGAGTGATGTTGATTATTGCTTTTTCATGTTCGTTTCTTTATTATTCTCTTAATTTCAGTTTCAGAAACCAGGACCCAGAATATTAGACACAGAAAAGAGAAACCAGGGGTGCTTAAGACATATTCAGACAAAAAGGACAAATTTACTTGCAGGATTAATGCGTTAAATGCTTCCAAATCTAGGATAATGTTGAAATTAAAAAAATTGCTATGAAGTTGGAAAAAGAACAGGTTTACGAACCGGTTGACACCCTATTCATTATAAGGAACGGGGAACACATCTATACAGATGTTTTGGTTATGGGGAGCTCCGGGAGAGGTTTATAAATGGTGAAGTTCTCACAGACTATCCCCCGTATGCCAATAGAAAGGAACAATCCATGCCGGAGGTGGAGAAAGATACTAAAGTAGAATTTTTAACACCAGGGAAAGACCCTTTCAGTTTCAGCAGGGGTAGTGGCAAGACCCTTGCTGAAAGACAAAAGGACCAACTAGACAATTTGCCAATCAGGATAACTCCAGATGAAGTTAATGTGTAAGTAAAAGTTATCCTTCATTTAATAAACATTATTTTGAGGTTGTAGATTGTAAAATTTGATTTGTTTGAATAATTGATGTCTAGCATGTCCAAAATATTGTAAGGAATTGAAATAATTTGCTGTTACACATCAATAATAAAGCACAGAAATATTTCTTGTTTAAACTCTAAAATACTCTAATTTGGGTCATCAATATGCTCAACTTTCTACTTTATTTAACCTTGCAATTATTTGGATTAAAGTGTCACTGATAAGTTTTGTATAGACGAAACGCATGTCTGGCGTAAAAAAAGTAAAAGCCTAGTACCTTTGACGAGTATTTATTGCTGTTGTTCATCACCCTTCTGTTGAAACTTGTTGTTACTTGGCAACCTTTGTCTTCCATTAAAGACTCCCATTTAAGTCTTGATTATGCATGTAATAGAAATCATTCAAATTATTATAGAATTTCTTGAACCTTTAGTTTTTTTGGTTAAATTTTATTTAAATCCTTTTTTGTATGATGTTTCAGAGAGAAACCAGGACCAGCAAAACTCAAAAATTAAAAAAGTTATTTGAAAGGTAAGAAGAATTTCAATAAATCTAAATGCAAATGTTTCATTCTAATTTTTTTTTTTTTTTAGCTAATTATATTTACCGCATAAATAAGGTAATGACAAAGTTACTCTACAGCTATAAAGAATGTTTTAACTAGATTAAGGAAAAGGCAACTCCTCTCCTAAATCATGTATCTGGCTGGCACTTTCATTGAACATAAATACCAGTTTGTCAGTTTTTAAATTTGGTACACATGAATATAAATAAGATGTGATATGAGAGCCAATGAGGCAACTCTCTTTCTAAGACACAAGTACATGTATTTACAGTTAGCAATTATACGTCAAAGTACAGTCTTCAACACTGAGCACGTGCTCACACCAAATAGCTAGCCACAAACGGCCCCTAAATGACCAGAGCAAAACAACAACAGGGAAATTTTATATCTTTCTAACAATTTGAAATTTAATTTTATTGATAAATACCTTGGCAAATGAAAATAAGAATGCTTTTTTTTTATTATTAGACCTACTATTGGACATGTTGGAAGAGGAGGAAGAGGGAGGGGTACAGGAGGCGCAAAGGGAAGAGGGAGAGGGAGAAAGAGAAAGCAAGAGAGGTACAAACACTGTTAACAATAATCAAAAATATGTTTTATATACTTAATTTGAAAGCTTTTCATCTTTAAACAACTGAAAATTGAGAGAAAACTTGAAAACAACAAATAGAAAATTAAGAATGTTCATTCCTTATTAAATGACTTGTCATAGCACTGGTATATATTGCCTGAAGACATGAAAGATAGATAAAGTAATTAGAAATTTGGCTGGAAAATATTCTTTACATTTTTCATAGTTTCACCATTTGCAAGTTTCATTTTCAAGAACTATTAATATTATATATATGACTCAAAAGTTCCTTTTATATTTTCTTTTTTTCAGCAGTTCTGACTCGGATAAAGATGAAAGTGGTAATGACATGAATGATGACAATGAAGAAGAAATAAGGTAATGACAAAGTTACACTACAGCTATATAGAATGTTTTAACTAGATTAAGGAAAAGGCAACTCCTCTCCTAAATCATGTATCTGGTTGGCACTTTCATTGAACAAAAATACCATTTTGTCAATGTTTTTAAATTTGGTACATTTGAATATAAATAAGATGTGATATGAGAGCCAATGAGGCAACTCTCTTTCCAACTCGCAATGTATTTACAGTTAGCAATTATACGTCAAAGTACGGTCTTAACACTGAACACAGGCTCACACCAAATAGCTAGCCACTAAGGGCCCAAAAATGACCAGAGCAAAACAACAGGAAATTTTATATCTTTCTAACAATTTGAATTTAATTTTATTGATAAATACCTTGGCAAATGAAAATAAGAATGCTTTTTTTTTTTATTAGATCTACTATTGGACATGTTGGAAGAGGAGGAAGAGGAGGGGTTCAGGAAGCGCAAAGGGAAGAGGGAGAAAGAGAAAGCAAGAGAGGTACAAACACTGTCAACAATAATCAAAAATATATTTTATATACTTAATTTGAAAGCTTTTCATTTTAACAACTGAAAATTGAGAGAAAACTTGAAAACAACAAATAGAAAATTAAGAATGTTCATTCCTTATTAAATGACTTGTCATAGCACTGGTATATATTGCCTGAAGACATGAAAGATAGATAAAGTAATTGAAAATTTGGATGGAAAATATTCTCTCTACATTTTTCTTAGTTTCACCATTCGCAAGTTTCATTTCTCAAGGACTATTAATATTATACATGTTATATATACGACTCAAAAGTTCCATTTTATATTTGCTTTTTTTTCAGCAGTTCTGACTCGGATAAAGATGAAAGTGGTAATGCCATGAATGATGACAATGAAGAAGAAATAAGGTAATGACAAAGTTACAGTACAGCTTTAAAGAATGTTTTAACTAGATTAAGGAAAAGGCAACTCCTCTCCTAAATCATGTATCTGGTTGGCACTTTCATTGAACAAAAATACCATTTTGTCAATGTTTTTAAATTCTGTACATTTGAATATAAATTCTTTTGTAACATAGCTTAGCATAGGTAGCTTGTTGTATGTAAATAAGAAGATGTGAAATGAGAGCTATAGAGACAATTCTCCATCCAAGTCACAATGTAATTAAAGTTAACAAAGGTCAAAGTACGGCCTTCAACACAGAGCGCTGGCTCACACCAAACAGCAAGATAGAAAGGGCCCCAAAATTACCAGAACAAAACTTAAACAGGAAATTTAATACCTTTCAACCTTGAATTTCAATTTTATTGATAAATACATTGGCAAATAAAAATGAAAATACTTTTTCTTATTCAGACCAATAACAAAGAAACCCAGGAAGCAGCTGTTTATCAATGAATTGTAAGTATGAAATTTGAATCTTGGGAATATAAAGCTTCCATTCTTAAATTACAAAAAAATAAACATTGTTTGATTTCATCAAAAACTCAATTATTTGGGTTCTACGATATGCTGAATCTAACTGTTCATTTAGATTTTTTTATTTAGGGTTCGGTTTTCAAATTAGTCCATATTAAAATTCCTAAGGGTCCAAAATTATTATTATACCTGCACTCTATAGAGTGGGGACTATATTGCAATCACCTTGTTTGTTCGTTCGTTCGACAAATATTGCTGTCAAACACTTCTCCAAATTGAATGTGTGGAATGACTTCATACTTGGCCACCAGCTTAACAGTGATGAGTTTTCACGTGTGAGCCGGTTTCAGATTTTTCAAATACCAACTTCCTGTTTGCGGATACTTTGAAAATTGTCAATATGTAAAATGAACTTCAAAATTTTTCGTCAAACACTTCTCCAATATGAATGCGAGGAATGACTTCCTACTTGGCCACCAGCTAAACAGTGATGAGTAGTAACGTGTGAGCACTTTTCAGATTTTTTAAATACCAACTTCATGTTTCCCGATACTTTGAAAATTGATGTTTTTTTTTTTAAATTGAACAGGAAGATAATGTATCAACCATTTTTTTTTTAGTTCAAGCGTATCCTGTCAACATAGCTCAACAGTCAGTGTGCCAACTGAAAGGTACTTTTTTTGTTATTGTCAGACACATTGTCATGATTGTCAACATACTAAAATTGTTATCAAAATAGAGATTTTTTAAAATTTGAAGCATTCAATGGGTACAATTATTCAGTGGCGGATCCAGAGGGGGGGTTCTGGGGGTTGGAACCCCCCCTTTTTTTTGGACGATTAATGCATTTGAATGGGGACATATAGTTGGAACCCCCCCTTTATCCTGGGTTGGGAACCCCTCCTTTTTAAAATGGCTGGATCCGCCCCTGCGATTATTTTTTAAAAGGGGCACTAGCTGTCAAATTCATGTTCACCCATTCAACTCAAACAGTCGTACTATATTTAGTATATTTACTAAAAGGTTTATCCAAATTACAAAAAGTCCATAAGAAAGTATTACAATGCACATACGCATAGAAATACATCAAGATTCTGTCTGCATTGAAGACCAGACGCCATGTTATTAAATTTCTGAAGATATCCGATGGTCATATGGCCTGACATAAGCATATATATTAATAAACAATACACATAAAAGCACGAGCAATGGTAAATAAGTACATGAAGCCTAGATTTTCAAATATTCTTAAACGAGTTAAATATTAAGGTGATGCATTTGTAAAATTATTTGTGGCAGTTACATACATAACATGAGTTGTGAAATTCAAATATAAACAGTACATCATATAATAAGATAGGATAATGTATTTTTTATATACTTATATCTTATACTCTTACAGAATTGAAGACAGTCATGATGAAGAATTCAATGACTTAAGTCCTCTTCTTCCACTAGACTCATCTTTGTTAAGGTAAGCAGATAAAAGTAAGGACTATTGTGAAAGAACTTTTGTTCGTGGTGTTCAAATTTATGGTTTTCATAGTTCGATCAAATCACAAATTCAAGTTTATAAGTAAGTTTCCAAATTTGAAACCCCAGGAACTAACGTAATTTGGGTAAACCATGGAAATTGATACCCACAGAGAAAAGTACATCACAATATTATAAAACTTATTACCTTTTGAAATGATTGAGGGTCACCAATGTTGATAAAATTGCTTAAACTATTTATATGAGAAGCCATTGGTTTCTTTTCAGCCTTCAACATTTGAGAAAAAGCCATACCAAAATGAAATATTATAGCTATAAAGGGACCTTGAAAACATGAAACTATAGAAACATATACACACGTCCTGACCCCCAAAAAAATCTACATGTAATAAAAAAGCTTTGAATTTAATGTCACAGTTAACATGGTTAACATTTAACAGTTGTCAGGGTTGTTATAAATTGATTTTCATTTTTTTTTCAGTGAGGCAACAATTCTGATAAAAGAATGCAGTTTTAATATAGAAGAAGAAGAGGTAACATATTTAATAAATAACTGTACAAAATAATGTGTATATATTTCAAATCGGTACATTCTCAAAAAATACAAGAAGTATATTGAAAACTAATCATCTGAATAAAAACATTATAGACATACTTTGCAAGAAAGATTTTTTATTTCAATTCAAATTCTATCATTGTCTTTATTTCCACTATGAACATGATGGTTGACCACAGATTAAACAACAGCTCTTAGAAGACAGCCAGATTTTGTTTAGGTTTATTCAAGGACCATTACTTCTAGACAGTAGAAGTGAAAAACATCAATAAATGTATTAATCTTGACCTCTTTTTTGCAAAACAAACAACATATTGTATTAAACTTGACCTCTATTTTGGAAAACAAACAACATAGAAGAGAAGTGGTCGAACAGTTTATAAGTTATCACAATGCAACTATTGAAGGCTATGTTGGTCTGCTGACATACATACATACTTTACTAGATTAATATAGAAGAAAGAACTAACCTAGAAACCATTTAAAAAGCACCAAATCTTCAAAATGCTACAAATCTTAGAAATTGTAATGTTTGGATATATGTGGAGGCAGATGCAACACCCATTACAGCAGTCGGAAATTACACATACTTTAATGTAACACTTTTTATTTTCTAGAACAAGGAAGAAGGAAAGGAGGAAGAAAAACCAGAAGAGAGCAAGAATGAAGGAAAGGAGGAAAAAACCTGGAAGAGAACAAGAATGAAGGAAAGGAGGGAAAAAAACTGGAAGAGAACAATGAAGGAAATGAGGGAAAAATCTGAAAGAGAACAAGAATGAAGGAAAGGAGAAAAAAAAACAGGCAGAGAACAAGAATGAAGGAAAGGAGGGAAAAAAACTGGAAGAGAACAAGAATGAAGGAGAGGAGGGAAAAAAACAGGCAGAGAACAAGAATGAAGGAATGGAGGGAAAAAAAATGGAAGAAAACAAGAATGAAGGAAAGGAGGGAAAAAAAGTTGCTAAGAACAAGAATGATGAAAAGGAGGAAAAAACAGGAAGAGAACATGAATAAAAACCAAATTATGAGGTAAAGACAATCTTTTTTTTCTACGTCATGTGACATATATGATATACGAATGACAGTTTTTTCCACATTTCACGCCTTATCTCAAAAACAATTTATGATTATTGCTTTAAACTTTACAGATTTGCTAGTTATATTAATCTAAAGATCTGATTCATTATTTTATTTTCGAGTTATTGACATTTTTTGGGAAAAAAGGGGGTGTTTTTCACGTCGCATCTTGTCTCATAAATGATTCTTTATTTTATTTTTGTATTATTGAATTTTTAATGACTTTTTTGGTATCGTATAAAACATGTTAAACATGTTGTTAGCAATTTTTGTAGTATATAAACTTGCTATTGAACGGGAATAAGGAATGAGTCATGCTATACTTAGCATGACATTCTGTACAACACTGTGTTATTCCAAAAACATTTATTATATTTTTTTCACAAGATGACGGGCGTATCATGCGCTTATGGCGCAGCTGTTTATCAAGCAACTGTTATGTTACTCATGTTAATGTTGTTGTGTTATGATTTTGTATTTATATATTAGGCTGAAATTATATTATGAATGTAAGACATTTCAATGATTGTTTGTTGTTTCAGTGATAAAAATGATATCGAAAAATCAGTCAAGCTGACATACATGTAATGGTGATCTGCCTATATTTTTCGACAGAATTAAAAAAAAAAAAAAAACATTTCTGTATAAGACATGTTAGATAGACATGATAGACAACTAAAAAAAAAATAAAATAACCAAATGTTTATCTTTTATTATTTTCTAGGCTTTGTATTGGAGAACATATCAAAGTTACCAATGGTAAAACGGATTTTCCTGCTATTGTAAGTTTGAATAAAAACTGTTTTTGGTACAAATTACTAGACATTTCAGTATTTTTAGAACCTGAAAATCTGTTAATATATATTCATTAGTTGCTTGATTTAAGGTTTTTAACCATTTAACTTGCATTTTTTTAATAGCACTTTTCCCAATGTGCTTGATTCTTATTTATCTTTACCTGCTCGTTAAAACCTCACCTTTCCACAGTTTCTCAGCCTCTTACAAAAATTTTTAATATTTTCTGACTATGACTTACAGTGACTTAATTTTGTGTATATAGATTACCAATTTTGGATTTAAAGCAAAGATATATAACAAGATGAAATGAAATTAAAGGGGAGGAATTGTATTTGATTCATCATGCTTTCTTCTTTAGTTTAGTTTTATATGATTTTCTCTTTTATATTATCTCAATAAAATATTTTTATTTAATTAATGTTAGATATAATTTAAGATAAAAATTAAGATGGCACTTTTTATAAAAATAAATAACTTAATGTTGATAGTTTATCACATGCCACCTGAACTCATACAAATGTTATATTACCTAGAGTCCATCTGTTTTGTCTGTAAGTGAATCTGATAATTGATTACTTAGGATATTTGCAATTCATAGTATATTAGAAGTCTTTACCTCTTTTTCAGGTTACTGACATAGATGATTCTGGTGTATGGGGCCAATTTTTTAGAAGAAAAGGTGCAAGCTGGGCTTTAGATGAAATAAAGTATTTCATCATGGAAAAGGACATTATTAAATCTTTACAACCACCTGACTTGGTTCCATTAGGTGGTTCCCGGTTTTCATATAAATTTGTTGAATTTTGAGTGTCATTAACTTTTGTCTTCTTTTGGGGGGGAAGGGAGGGGGATATACCACATATTGACATTTATTATGTTTATTATATGCCTTTAGTACCCCTGGTTTCTGGTGTGTGTTTAGTTAAAACATTCATTTCACTTGGCATCTGTTGTCTCAAAAGTTAACACCTATCACATTTGGCCAAATTAGCACAAAGACTATTATCAGCACGGTGTTACTAGCTGTAATTTATACCAAATACTGTAGCCTTGTCAAATTTTTAAAATCTTGTTATGGAAAAATATTTTTAACCATGCAATTTAAAATAAAAGCAGCATTGTTTAGTGAAAATGGTTTATTTATTTTGAGAAGAAAATGAAATCCTTCAACAACTTATGTAGGTGGTGAGTAATACAAAGTCATAAAGCCCTCTTTTGGTACCATTTTAACTAAAGAATAACAAATTGAAGCAAGTAACATGCCTTTGTAATGATAACCTTGTTTCACATGCTGAAACTGATCAATATATTATAATTAGCTTTTCAATTTAAATGTAAGATAAGACATTTGTCAGAATAGAGAATGGAATAATATTCTTGTCATTGAACTCTTAGGTAAAATGAGTTACTTGGTAATTGCTGATCATTAAATGTGTTATAAAAGGTCAAAATAAACTTTTTCTCAGAAGAATATTATATACACCACATTACTTTACAATTGTACAATGACTTGCTTCAATTTATTATTGTTATTATAACATGTAAAATGGTCAAGACAGAGCTATGAATTATTCTGTTTAAGCTTTTTCTACATTTATGACATGTGTAATACATTGATGTTAGTTGGAAATGTAGTTTCCAATGGTAGTAATTGTTTAAATGGAATACATAATGTCAAAAATGAATGTTACCTGTATATATGTATATAGGATATGACATATTTTATACTGTTACAACATTTTATACTATTATTCTTGTTTCGTTTTAGATATTTTTACAATCTTGTTGTTATTTTTGTTACATTTAATGGATTACGGTAAATCCTTTTTGGTGCTTTGTCCCAATTAGCAATTCATTTGCGCCAAAAACAATGACCATATTTCATTTGTGCTGAATTGCATAACTTTCATTAACACCAATAACACAGGCAGATACTATAAATATATGTATAGCATCATTGAGTTTTTATTGAATAAATTAATTGAAATCCAGTCAACTTGAAATTAGAGGCATATCTAGATGGGACCTCAGGCATTTGTCCGGGGGAGGCACTCTATCTAGATTTAAAAAAAAAAATCTTTTTTTGAAAAGGTGTTAAAGGTCTGTTTGAACATCTTCAACTGAATAATATACATCTTTTTACAACAATCATGGAAACACTACAGTACATAATTTTAAAAGTCCATGACTCAGTTTTATTTGAGTATAAACTTAATACTTTATCACAAGGAGAAAAATATATTAAAATTTCTTATCTGAGCTTTTAATTCAGAGGAAATGTATATTTCAACTTTTCTGACATGTGTTATCTCATGTATCTGTGAAAGTTGCAGAAGTCCCACGAAGGTAGTATATTTTGGCGCAAATGAAAACTGCATTTTTTATAAATTGGTGCAAATGTGCAAATGCAATGTGCTCCGCTTTTATTAGTTCAGGAACTTGTGATTTGTTTTGTCTTGATTAATTTTTATGTATATTCTACCATGTCAAGCTCATATTTCAAAATTATTGAGATTTTAGTGTACTCAATAATTATCTTTTGCTAATAGTCTTGAGGATTCAATTTTTATCATTGAAATGTCTTTTATATATATATATCATGTATATCATTGCCAAATTAAGAATATTTATATTTCTACTTTTGCATCCAATATTAACTATCCTTAGATTTTAAATCACAAAAAGGTTGGGTTTTTTCTTACAAATTTTCTATTAATAGTAAAAGAATTTATCAAGTTGACCTTGTTCTCATTGTGAAATTTTGAACTAAAGAATTGACATAATTTGGTGTTATTCAATGTTAATAAAGCTTTAATGGTTATTTAAGTATGTGTATTTAGTTTATTACATTTTCATGATTGTACAAAATGTATATTAGAATCTGTTCATGACAAATGCATGAGAATATTATGTGTATTTTTCCACTTTAATATGACATACTTATTACTGATGGGATTTATTTTTAAAGCACTTTATAATTACAGAGATCTAGGTTTCCTTTTCAGAATAATATAATCACACAATTTAACACTAATTATAAAATTCCTTCACAGTCTTGTCAGTTTTAATACTGTTTTTTAAGCAACGCAAGAAAACTAAATATTCCAGAGTTTATTGAAATAATACAAGAAAAGATGGCTTTATCATATATAAAATGGTTTTGGAAAAAGACATATATAAAATGGTTTTTTGGAAAAAGACATACATATTACAGATTCCTTTGAGGTTTGTCATGTTTGTAAATTGAGTTACACATAATTTTTTTTTATATTTTTACATGTGTCCAATTTGGTCATTATTACATGTATTATCTAGTCTGAAAATAGTGTTGGTTATTCATTTGAACTGTCGTGACTGCTAGTCAGGTGTCTAGTTTTTTGTGCATCATTTAATACATTTAACTTTGTAATATGTATCTTTTATTGCCATTTAATTTGGTATTTGATAACTTTTTTTCTTTCCATTACAAACATTTTACGTAATTTTATAATTTTGGTTTATAATATTGTGCAAAAACAGTAAAATAAAATAATATAAAATATTGCTTGTATTTAATTTAATTAGGAAACATGATTTGGCTTATTTCATTTACTTTGCATTCTAATATCATGAGTCAGAAATGTTTGAAAACTATACTATGCCAATACTGTGTTCACTTATTTGTTGATTATAGTTGAATTAAAATTGAAATCAATGGCTGTGTTTACTTTCCTTGATTTTAGGGAGACAATTCAAACAATAATACAGGCTTAAGTCTCAATTTTATACAACAACATTGCCAAATAAAATTTACTTATATAAGTAAAAAAACATTAACAAATGTGTTTACTATGTAGGAAGACAACTCTTACTCAATTTTTTTTTACTTGTACATGCAACACATTATTTTTTTTTTACTTATAGAAGTAAAAAATACACTTGTATAAGTAGTACCCTGACTGTAGGAAGAAAAGTGAAATACAAATGCAATTCAAAGGTTCCTTAAAGTGAGTCTGGCAACAGTAAAGAGTGATATGAAGTCAGTGATGGTCAACGTGATATATAACAAACAAAAATACAGTAAATACAATGTACATGTATGTATTTCAGTTCCTCACTCATATTAAGAATAATAGTTTCACATAGGCATCATGTAATCATGATAATGAAGATTTCTGAAGTTTCATGCAATCCAAAGACTGGTCTTTGTACATCTGGAGTTGCATATTGGAGATATATTGCATCCATAAATCCCCAATATTCAAGTAAATGGCAAAAAAAAGAACATAAAAGATAACAAGGAAGCACACAATGGTAAATCCATAAAAAGAAGCCTTAAAAGCCTGTAATGCATGTAATTTAGTTGTCCTTTGTTTCTGTACATGTACTTTGTATATATCATATTTGTTTTTTATTAAAAATTAAATTGTATATAAATCAGACTGTTAGTTTTCTGTTTGAAATGCTTTACATTTGTCATTTCTGGGCTATTTATAGCTTACTATACAAAATAAATGGATTTACTTATTGTTGAAGGCTGTACAGTGTTAATGACAGTAACCTAGAAAGTTGTTAACTTCTATGTGACTGTCAATTGACATGATTGATCTCTAGCATGTCTAGTAGAGAATTTTTCAATGGCAATCATTCAACATCTTCCTATTTTGATATTTCAAATATTTAGGTTTATTTTAGTAATAATAAATAATTTAACTAAACAAGGCAACTGTCATGACTACATGGGTAGCATTCCATTTCAATTGCAACAGTATAATTATAATATGTATGGGGACTGGTAGATTTTAGTTTTAGGGATGGATGGGTTAGGCTAAATAAAATAATATGTACATTTTGTATGTATGTGTGTTTCCTATTACATGTACCATGATTACATCTTTAAAAAAAATAGGGTAGGTACATGTAGGTAGGAATTTTTATTATTTTACAATTTTTTTTTTATTGAGGCTATGTGAGAGAAATTCTGACTTGAACAGTGCTTTTTGAAAATTGACCAAAAAAACTTTAAGGTACCGTATATCATGCACATGTATGCTATTCCTAAGCTTAAAATATAGGATAGGTAAGGAAATAGGAAACACACATATTTTTTTACTTAACCTTAGGGACAGATCCCCTGGTCCCAGACCAACATGAAAGCTACTGGTCACAAACATGAAACACAGTGAACACTTGAACAAATACTACATGTGTAGATAGAGACCCCCCCCTCTAAAATAATAATCCTATTATTAATATACTTGTACTTCACATTTAATACTAAAAAAGTAATCATGTTAAACCTACCACTTCCAAATATTTGTATTCCTCCAGGATCCTTTGTCTATGGAAACTTGAAAGGCCTCTGAATGTCTGTCTTTTGCCTTCATGGTCAAGATGTGAACAAGTTTAAGTAACCTTTACCCTGTCGATACTCTATACCAAGTTTGTTACAGAGTGAAGG
Source organism: Mytilus coruscus (assembly GCA_017311375.1). Lineage (NCBI taxonomy): Eukaryota > Metazoa > Mollusca > Bivalvia > Mytilida > Mytilidae > Mytilus > Mytilus coruscus. The sequence goes on along the minus strand of CM029604.1, from coordinate 25,553,396 downwards.
AAAAACTCTGAGTGAAATATTAGTAGTAAAAATCCATTCTCTGTGGGATAACACTATAAACAGGTCTACTTTCTTCAGTTGTTAGTTCATGATTGTAGTAATTTGTAGTTGTACGCAGCGACACTTCTACATTCAGTCCAACAGTTAATTCAAGTGATATTTTACATCTCTGTGTGACACAAACTTAGCTTAATAACAGTTGTGTCTTTTGAGTAACGTTAGTAAAGACCACAACTAGAATTACTTTGCAGAAAGCTGCATAAACAACATCGTAAATTTGCCTCCACATGTAGTGAAGCAGAACCGGAAGTGATGAATTGTAAACAATATACAAGATGCACTGGACAAAAATAATTAGTAAAATGATTAATCTATCCAATCTAACACCATAAACAAATGAATCATTACTAAATTAACAATTCCTCAAACTGTTATTTGTTGTTTTTCAAAAGACGCAGCATACAATATGAAATATTTATTTTTTGAAGTTCAACATGAGTTGTCTTTCTTGGAATAGTAAGAAAAAGCGGTTAATTTAAAATGAAAATAACTTGAGATAGGTGCAAGGCTACAAATAAAAAAAATTGATATGTTGTTTGGAAGATTCCATATTTTCTGTAATGCTAAATGGTTTACTACAAATAGCCTGTTCACAACAGATATATGTTATAACATCCATCATATTTCCAATGCTTATATAGTGAGGAAAACATGCCCATCTGAATTTTTATTAGGGTATAAATGACATTAATAGTAGGCATCAACAATTATGGTTGAATATATTTCAATTTTTACTCAAAATGTGTCACATAACCAAATATTAAGCACATTGGTAACATAAGGTAAATCACTTTTTCTTCATATTGCATGATTCTTAGGTGGAGCTATACTTAAAGAGTTTATCACTTTTTATAGACGATAATTTATCAAATTTCGAAAAGAAACACGTTTAACTAAACCACAATTTAATAAATGCATTCTAAATAAATTGAGAAACATCATTTTTCGATATTTTTTAAAGGCAACTTACAAAAACTACAAGTTAATGGAGACGAAGGTAAACAGTCATTTCACAATATTAAGCAACGAAGTAAAAATATTGCAAAAACTGCAAGACGACTTGACTTTTAACGATTCATATTTCGCTAGGCATTTCATCGATGTCTTACCACTCTTACCATTCAATTTGGTGAAATATCGCTTATGTTTTGTTATAATAAAACAATGTATGCTTCCTTTAGGTATCCAAAAAAAAATACATTTAAAATATAACTAATTAAAACAGAGCTGTCAACAAGTTAATTTTAAACGTTGATCAGACAAGATCAAAAGTTAAATTTAGAAAAGGTCCGGTTGAATCAGGTCGACTTTGTTAAAGTTGTATTCATGATAAAGTATTTATTAATACACGATCTGTGTGTCACATATTGTTCAATTATCTCCCAAATTTATCCAGGTATATCTGAAAAAGTGAGACGAAATATACTTAAGGGACATTCAAACGCATAAATAAAAAGTAAACTGATAACGCCATGACAAAAAGCGGAAGGAGACCAAAAAAACAAACAGTATACAAAACACAACAAAGACAATTAAAGGCCGACCAGCATGAACCTGACAAATATCTTTGAAATCAAGGCGGGATGTGGTTAAATATATACCAGTGATTTTTAAAACACATTTAACCACAAAGATAAGGTATCATTTGCAGAAGTGACTCATGATAGATGATTCTATGAAGACATTTAAAAAAAAAAAGTACACAATCTTCTAAGAACTCATAGCACCTCTCGTGCGAACTGTTTGAAATGTTTGAAATGTATCTCGCTGCTAAAAGAAAATTGCTGTTCGACGCATTTGTTCGCTCCTAATTGTTTTCAGTACATCCTGAATCATCCTGTTCGTAATCATAAGTTTTGCGATTAAAAGTTTTATTTTTCAACTTTTTTGGAAAACATTTAAACTGAATATTGTGAAGCTCATGTACATTACAGTACAGTCAGGATTCTACTTCGTCAAAATTATCTCCCCATTACGCCAATTAATTTTTACAATCGTAAATTGGAAGCCATTGTAGGGATGAAGCGCTGCCAATTTAGCTCTTGAAAACCGATTAATTTATCCACATAGCACCATTACGATCCTTATATGCCAGTTGTATCTAAAAAGACAGATGTATCTACTAGCTATTGAGCATTATTTAATGTACTTTTCTGTATTCAGTCAACATAAAACCATTGTCTGATTGGTTGTCAGGTGGAATTTTCGAAAGTTCAAAATAATTAAAAAAATATATAATTAAATACTCCGTGGAAAGGCAGACTAAAAAAATTCAGAGGTTGAAGACTAAGAACCCTGGATAACACACATACAAAATGACGCTTTTTTGAAGTTATGCATTTTTAAGATCCAGTTGTAAAGTCTGTCGTCAAGTACTTTTGGTAAAAATTTATTATTCGAACACACCAATTCTGTTGTTATGACTCATTGGAAAGGTATTTCACTTGACCTATATATTTCATTTTTAGTACTGTGAATTTTAATTTTATTAAATCAACCTGTAGCCTTAATATATAAAAATAAAAGAATCTGAAGCGAGATGATGTATCAAATATTTTAGACTTGTCAACTCAAACACGCCCGAACAAAAAAATGTGCACTCGACTTTCTCTTTTCGATGCAATTATTGCCCATTCTTGGTATTGTTTTCCCACACAAAACTCTCGCCGGGGCAGAGATGCAAGTTAATGCTTTAAAAAGATCAATCTTTTATCTTTCTGTGGATTTTTTTTTCGGCTGAATTTATGCTTATGCAAAAAAAAAATGATCCACTTGGATTTGAACCTGACACAATCGACTGTTTTATGAAATTTGTCTATAATTATAAAGTTCACAAATATCTCGAAGCTCCATACTATAATTCAAGTAAAGTACGTATATAAGATGCATAACATCCTAAATTATGCACCTTTATGAAACTTTTAAAGCCCATAGAAACAGATGTAAACAATTCAAATATACCAACTTTGCTTTTTAACCTTCTTTAACAAAGAGCTCCATTTCTTTTGTTTAATTTCAACTGGGTTTACGCCTGAGTACATATGTACATGGTATTGGCTACCTAAATCAGATGATACTTACATTTGGCAGGGAATAGGACACATATAACAATACAATGAAGCACCAGTCTCTACGTCGAATTATTCACCACGGAATATATACACGTCGTACAATTGTGGTCGATTATTAAATTAGAATGTAATATAACACTGATGTAGTAATATTATCTATATCGTTACTAACATTGATTTTGTTAAACAAAATAAAACCTTAACAGACGTACATTGCTATACAGTTGTGAACACGTATTTGTTTAGTATGTTTTAAGTTTCGTGCCGATCTGATGAGTCAAGCCACTTCCAACATAATTTCTGATCTTCTTACCTTGTGCTGTAACATCTCTGTCCACATCACAATAATGTTGAACCCTGTCACATTTTGTGTGGCTTATCGAAAGACAGAACACTGTGATTGATTGATTTATAACCTGTTTGTAATATATGTTTCTGTTTGTTTTGAGCCGTTCTTTTTTTCTTTCGAGATGTTTTAATTTTTGGTCGTATCATACATTACAGTAAAGAATTTATTCTTCCAATTTGAGAAGGCAGTGTAGCGACTCATAGATGTACTTATCTTTTGGTTTCTATAGGACAGTAGCTTCATTTAGCGTCATACAAATCATACAACATCAAATGATACTCAAATGTGTCCTTTGATTCGTATCAATGATCTAAAAAAATACAATTATAATTGTTTAACTTAACAATGCCTTCTTCTTTCTTCAAAATAAAATACATGTAACTTGTTTGCGTCAAATTTTCCTTCAGTGGTCACTCAATTGACCTGTAATAGGTTCCAATATTAGGAAAATCTGGTGATAACAAATTTCGTTGACACATTTCAATAGCTTAAACTACTGTAAACAAACCGAAAATAGAAACTGAAAAGGAAGATACATATAATAAATAACTATTTACGTTGATTGCCTAATTTTTGACAACATGTGCTTTTAGTTATATTTTGAAAAAAAGATCAACTCAACAATTTTAACAATGTATCATGTATTTTACACGCTGTTTTATATCAAATAACAATTTATACTTTTTAAGCCTAACCTTCAAACCGACGATAAGCAGTTTATTGATTCTTAACTTCACTTACACAGATCTTATATCACAAAAATGACTTCAGGTGTATAACAATGACATCTTTGCACGCAAACGAAACATATGGTAACATTTAAATTCACATTCATGACGATAAATCTGGATTCACCATCTTAACTTAAATTATCCTTTCACAAAATTATTAAGAACAGTTTAGAACACTGGTTTGTGTTTACTATCCTCAAAGATATCTTAGACATCCACGAATACCTTTCACATGTCTGCAAAAAGAAAAGTGATCACAAACACGGATATTGCAGATTATATGTCGAGACAGTTGAATACACTCACTAATTGGATTAAAATTAAATGATTAATTGATTACTTGATATCATCAATGATAAAGAGTATATCACTTTTATTTATAGAAGAAAATTTATCAAATTTCGAAAAGAAACATGTTTAACTAAACCACAATTTAATAAATGCATCCTAAATAAATTGAGAAACATCATTTTTCAATATTTTTTAAAGGCAACTTACAAAAACAACAAATTAATGGAGACGAAGGTAAACAGTCATTTCACAATATTAAGAAACGAAGTAAAAATATTGCAAAAACTGCAAGACAACTTGCATATTAACAATTCATATTTCGCTAGGCATTTATTTCAACGATGTCTCACCACTCTTACCATTCAATTTGGTGAAATATCGCTTATGTTTTGGTATAATAAAACAATGTATGATTCCTTTAAGTATCCAGAAAAAGAACATTTAAAATATAACTAATTAAAACAGAGCTGTCAATATCACAATTTTATTTTAAACGTTAATCAGACAAGATCAAAAGTTAAATTTAGAAAAGGTCCGGTTAAATTAGGTCGGTATTAATACACGATCTGTGTGTCGCATATTTTTCGATTATCTGCCAAATTGATCGAGGTATAACTGAACAAGTGAGAAGAAATGTACTTAGGGGACATCCAAACGCATCACTCAAAAAGAAATTGACAACGCCATGACAAAAAGCAATAAGAGACCAAAAGGCAAACAACAGCATACAAAACACAACAAAGAAAATTAAAGACTGAGTAACATGAACCTGATAAAAAAAACTTTGAAATCAAGGCGTGATGTGGTTAAATATATACCAAAGATTTTTAAAACACTTTGCCACAAATGACTTATGATAGATGATTCTGGAAAGACATTTTGAAAAAAAAAATTGAAGTCGACAATCTTCTAAGAACTCATAGCACCTCAATTGTTTGAAATGTATCTCGTGTTAAAAAAAATATTGCTGTTCGACGCATTTGTTCGCGCCTTATCAATCTATTTTTCAGTACACGCTGAATCGTCCTGTTTGTAATCATATGTTTTGCGATTAAAAGTTTTTATTTTTCAACATTTTCAAAAAAATTAAACCTAATATTGTGAAGCTTATGTACAATACAGTACCTATATACCTGGTATTGACTACCAAAATCAGATATTTCTAACATTTCATGGCATTCAATATTTGGAATATACATATATTTTCGTGAAAACCCACAGCTGGCAGGGAGTAGGACACACACAAAAATACTATGAATCACCAATCTTTACTTCGAATTGTTCGCCGTGGATTATATACACGTCGCATTGCTGTGGTCGATTATCAAATTATATTGTAAAATAACACTGCTGTATCTATATCGATACTAGCATTGCTTTTGTTAAACAAAATAAAATCTTAATAGATATTCGTTGCTAAACAGTTGTAAACACTTATTTTTGTTAGTATATTTTAAGTTTTGTGCCGATCTGATGAGTCAAGCCTTTTCCAACATTAATTACTGCTCTTCTTATGATGTGCTGTTAATTATCTGTCCAATTTACACTAATGTTTAACCCTGTCACATTTTGTATGGCTTATCTAAAGAGGTAACCCTGTAATTGAAGGGTTTAAAAGCTGTCTGTAATTCCGTATATCGTTGTTTTTTTCCGCGTTTGCTTTTTTTTTTGCGATTTCATGACATAGTGGGCGGATTAAATTTTCACTGTGTATAATTTTCTCTGAATGGGAAAATACACGCGAAAATTTAAATGTATCGCATTGTTAAAGATGAAAGTAACACACAATTGATTGACTGACAGGTAATCGATCATATACGAGTAAACCAAACGAAAGTACACAATTTAGAGAACTTTTAAGGAACGTAAATTATGAACACTGGGCATACTAAAACTTGAAGGGTTTGATTAATACAGATATTAGTATACAAATATCCCTGTATAAGTGATTTATTTTTATTATATTTTTACATTAAATGCCAATTGGTTGGGTTATGACACCATTCAATAAAATAGCTCGTCACTAATTAGCATCTGATTGCTGTGTTGTTAAAAGGTGTGTCACGTATGTATAGCCAATTTAATTATTATGAAAACAAAGATTTTAATTTAGTTTGCTCATTCTTGTTATATGTTTAAAAACAACAGAAAAGACTCCATAATTTACAGTATAATGTATAAACTTTCAAATTTTGAAAAATCTTGGAGAGAAATTTACGCGGAATCAAATTTTCGCGTTTCCTCAGCTACCACGAACAAAGCGAAAATTCAACACATGCGAAAGAAAAACCCGATATACGGTATACGTTTCTGTTTGTTTTGAGCATGAATCTTCAAGCCTTTGTTGTTTTGTTTTTTTTTCTTATGAATTGTTTTAATTTTTTGTCGTATCTGGTCCATTTATAATCATATATTACAGTAAAGAGTTTATTCTTCCAATTGTAGACGGCCGTTTCTCTAATTCTTCGTCAATTTATCCCTTTCTGCATCCATTGTATAAAAAAATTTAATCAACGTGTGGTTCGCTTGATCTCAGTTATTCATGGGTTAAAATCCTATTATGACGTCGAATTTTCTTGCTTTCCTCTGAATTTCCTATTGCGACGGCATGAAAAAAGGCGACCATGCCTGATGACGTCACATAGAAAGAACACATCTTTTTGCAGATCATTCGAAAAGAAGGAATAAGTTTGCCTGCGTATTGTTTGAAAATCATTAGACAAACAGATTCCACCACCAAATCTCGTGTAATACGATATTTATCCACTCTCGACAGTTAAATTTTAAATATTTAATACGCTCGGCGAGCCTCGCGTTTTAAATTTGAACATTTAACTGTCTCGAGTGGATAAATATCGTATCACACTCAATGCAGTGGTAGAATCTATATGTATCGACCCATAGATATCCTTATAGAGCATTTTTATAGGACAGTTGCTTCATTGAACATCATACAAATCATACCACGTCAAATATTTTTTCAAATGTGTTCTTTGATTTGTATCAATTATTTATAAAAAACCATAACAATTATATTTGTTTAACTTGATATTGACCCTTCTTCCTTTAAAATAAAATAACTTTTCTGTGTCAAATTTTCTTTCAGTGGCCAGTTAACTGACCTGTTATAGGTTCCAATATAAGTAAAATGTGGTGATAACAAATTGCTTTGTAACTTTTCAATAGCTTAAGCTACTGTAAACATGGATGTGTACGCCATATTTTTGCGGGGCAGTGGCGGAGAACAGGTGTTGGTTGCGAGTCTTACATTGTTAAAAACAAACGAAAATATCACTCTCTGAACATTTCTAGGTTTACAATACAAATTATTGTTAATCCAAACATACTTTCTTTGATAATTTGCAATTGGCTACATTTAAATATTATGAACATGGTAAAGAATAGTGGCACATTACTGCTTATTCTTAAGCTTACGTTCACCTGACTTAGCACTAGTTCTCTATTATGGACTTATACAACTGTTGTATACTATTTCAACTCTTTTAACCCGTGAATTGATTCAAGGTTGAAACTACACATTACATTGGAAGAAGTGGTGCATTATTAGTGGTGTGAAGTAGACATTTTTGTTTTCAAATATCTTTTTTTGTTAACGTTCCTGATACAGGTATTTTATCGAAAGCATTTTGGACGCACATAATTCATATCAAGTGTTATTTTCATATGTTTCTCTGATACCTACAAAACCAGAACCTTGCCATAAAATATACCAAATCGTAATTTTTTAGTATCACACTATAAGGTAGGTGTATATTGTATAATATGCATGAATTACGTCATCACAGATACTAGAATTGAAATTTTGTACGTCAGATGAACTTTTCGTCTACACAGGACTCATCAGTGACGCTTGAATAAAAATAAGGAATAAAAAGGCCAAATGAAGTACGACGTTGAAGAGCATTTAGGACCCAACATTCCCAAATGTTTTGAAAAATACAGCTAGTAAGCTAATTTATTCCAGGGGATATGAAGGAGATAATAATTGGCTAATTATCACTTTATAGCTAACAGTGTACTTGAGGCTTAAAGCGGTGATTGAATTTGTAAACTTTACCCTCTATAACACTCACACATTAAATATGATTGGGCTATTTTTTTTTTTTTTTACCTGATTGCTGAATTCAATGTTCTGTAAACGGCTAAAAATTCGAAATATGTTTTACTATAATGTTCGTTCACTGATATTCCTTGTATGTCATTAGATGATTGCATGAAATTAATTCACTCTATGTTATATGAAATTAATCTCTGTTCGCAATGAGGAAGATCAAATTCATATCATAATATTAAGGGATATGTAAAACTTGTCAAAAGAAAAGTAGAATCACAAAAATACTGAACTCCGAGGAAAATTCAAAAAGGAAAGTCCCTAATCAAATGGCAAAATCAAAAGCTCAGACACATCAAACGAATGGAAAACAACTGTCATATTCCTGACTTGGTACAGGCATTTTCTTATGTAGAAAATGGTGGATTGAACCGGGTTTTATAGCTAGCTAAACCTTTCACTTGTATGACAGTCGCTTCAAATTCCATTATACTGACAACGATGCATGAACAAAACCAAAAAAAAAAACAGACACAATAGGTAAAAATGTCAAAAATAGGGGTACAGCAGTCAACATTGTGTTATCATCTTAATCACTATAAAATCAGACAAATGTAACAAAGAAGCACACAAAGGCATACATCAAATTGAACATACTCATTTTGCTTTTTTATTATACGATTTTATTTATCTATGTAAAATCCACCCATAAAGGATTGAAAGATTTTGAGTACTGGCGTAGATTCGGGCGTTTGACGTCACACAGGTAGATATAAAATAATTTTGTCGTTCAAAGTATGACGGGATACATAGGTACAGAGTCACGTCAAATGGATATCACAAAAAACAGACTGAACAGTAAAAGTAATATTAATGAAATAAAATAATTTTGCCCTCCAAAGTATGAAGGCATATATAAGTACAGAGTCACGTCAAATGGATATCACAAAAAAACAGACTTAACAGTAAAAGTAATATTAATAAAGACAAATAAAAGAATACTATAACACGTTATTAAGATGATAAACAACGTCGGTACACATAATCTATACTTCAAGCCCATCGTGTATTATTTCTGAAGCTGATACGGAATATTTATCAACAAGGTTTTGGTACCTTCCGATGAACTTTTTTAGAAAAGGACGAGACGTTCTTTGACGTACCTCTGGTTCATCAACTTTCTGCTCAGACACTGGTGACGTTTTACAAAGTCTGAGTAGGAGATGCAAGCTCTTGGATACCGAATAAGTTGGGAAATGTATATCCCATATGCAGGTGAAATTGGTATATTGCTACTAAGGTGGGGGAAATTGATAATTTCAAAATTAAAATCGTCTCTTTGTCAAAAATTCTGGCACTCAGATGACTGTGTATGTCAAATTCGAGGTATAAGTCTAAAAATTTGGCAGAGGAAGCCGTGTCTGTTGTTTCTTTAATTTCTAATTCTAGGGGATAAATTAATAGAACCCAATCAGAAAAGTTCGGATTGTTAACGGAAAGAACATCATCAATATATCTGAAAGTGAAATTAAATAACCTGGCTTCTTTGATCTTCTTGTTTTTGACAAGTGTGTGAATGAACTTCGGTTCATATTAAAATAAGAAGAGGTCGGCAAGGAGGGGCGCAAAGTTCATTCCCATAAGAATGCCGACAGTTTGTTGAAAAAGTCTACCTCCACATTCAACAAATATGTTGTCAATAAGAAACTCCAGCATACTGATCACTTGTTCCTCTGTGTGGCATGTTTTACCCTTTTGTTCACTTTTAACAAAATATGCCTTATGGTATCCCAAAGCAATAAATTTATAGCTACCATTTTTATGTTGAAAAGCATTGTGGATTATTTCTTTTAGACGATTTTTCAATTTCACATGTGGAATGGTGGTATACAAGGTTGAAAAATCAAAATTTTGATAGAACTAATTTAAGAAAAAGACCGAGATTTAAAATTATCCAGAAGTTCTTTAGAGTTTTTAAGAATCCACATATGTTAATACCACTACGCGAGTAAATAGCTTCACAGTATTTCTAAAGACCCTCTTTCACTGCAGACAGCATTTTAGTCAATCTAATGGACAATTCTTTAGTGGAACATGCAGATGAGCCGGCAATGTACCGTTGTTTGTACGGAATTTTGTGAAGTTTAGGTATCCAATACAAACAAGGTAAGTCCTCCGATTTGTTGTTCAATGCAATGTTCATTGAAGCCACGAAGGACTTATGATTCGCCAAAATCTCATCCTAGTCAAATGATATGTTTTTGTATGTGGGATCACCTGAGTGCTCATTTATTCCTGATTCTTTCACAAGACACTCGTAGTAATACGATTTACATACAAAGACAATATTAGTTGAAGCTTTGTCCGCAGGAACAACAACATACTTATCATGAGGAGATGATAGACTTTTCACAGCCTCTTTGTCTCTGAAAACGATCTTTGGTCGATCATTCACCCAGTTTTTCAACTTATGAATGCGACGTTTTATCAGAGACCTGATTGTTTTGACCCATTCTGACAAAGTGTCCAGTTCAACTTCTTCTCGTTTAGCCCATGCTCTGGCGTAGTCCTCAATGGAATCCATAATTATTTTGAAGTTATGGTTCCAATTGATGGGTTGGGGTTCTCTAAACTTAGGACCACGAGAAATCACTTTTCGGAGATTTTCATGTTGATTAATGTTTAGATCCCCAGTAATAACTTTGCCAGAGGGGCTGTAATTATAAGGCAGTGGGGACAGTCACATGGCAGAGGGTTTTTACAGATGGGTGCGGTCCTAACCTTGACAAAAGTTAACTTGGAGCAGACTTGTTGACTGCTTTCTAAGTTAACTTGAGAATTTTAAGCAGACAAGCAAGTTAACTTCGTCGTTGGTGGACCAGACCTACGGTCTGCTTTTTAGGACTGCTGCAGACCTATCGACAGGTCTGCTCCAGACCAGACCTGTGGACAAGTCTGCTTTTGACCAGTCCTGAAGACAGGTCTGCCCCAGACCAGACCTGTGGACAGGTCTGCTCCTGACCAGACCTGTGGACAGGTCTGCTACTGACCAGACCTGTGGACAGGTCTGCTTCTGACCAGACCTGTGGACAAGTCTGCTACTGACCAGACCTGATGACAGGTCTGCTTATGACAGATTATCGTGTTTAAGAGTTTTCATACCAGACTTGAACTTTAATTAAAATATGTAAACAACATTCGCATTGTCTTTCCCCGGATAGCAAATTTCTTTACTCGCTAGACTATATAGCTACTAGATTATACATATCAACAAAATTCTTTTTTTGTTATTTGATATATTCCTATATACATAAAACAATGGCTATACAAACACATAGAGCTATCAAAAAGGAAATGAAAGGTTTTTTTTATTAGAAGGCGGATAGAAAGGTTATCCAACGCATCGGAACGATATTCTTATATCATAGGATATCAACATCATTGTCGACGTTGCTTCGTTCCCCGTTTTTTATCTGTCTCTTCATAAATTTTACTTTATGCATTTATACATGCATGGATATTTCATTGTTATTCAACTTATTTGCATTGGATTTACTATTCTATTTTCCCGCAGAATATTCTAACGAAAATTGTACAGTGTCCGGATACGTACGGTGTGGTAAAAACTATCAACAATCTCGTCAAATTCGTCAGATTTGTCGAGAGATTTGTCTTTGCCGATTAATTGATATATGGGACGTCCCAAAATTATACTCAATGTGCACTTGAATGAAATAGTTGCCACTTGACGTTTAACTACAAACAAAATCAATCATCCGACATAATAGATTAACAGTATACTATTCCCAGAAGAGAACTTCGTATACTTTTTATTAAAAGTACAAATAACTTCAGACATGTCAGTGTTGGTACTTGGATGGTGCGACCTAATAGTTTTGTTTTACACACCATCCTGAACTACTATCTCTAGTGACTGTTCAATATTATGAATACAGAGATGAAATGCTGACACTTTCAATTTATGAGGAAATTTTTTTTCATTAATGTTTTCCAATATTATTGCTTACATTTGCGGTCCTACTAAAATGTGCACAGGAGCGCCAGGAGAAGACATAAAGGCGCCAGGTACAATCCATCACAACATTTAAAACAACTTATTTATAATGCAGCCTTATAGATTTACAAATTAAAGTACACATATGGTCAGTTTTGGTTAAAGCGTTCAAATAATTTTGTTGTACATGTCAGCATGAGGTATCAAAACTACTGAAATTTTGTTACGTATCAATATTTTGAATAAAAGGAGGACATGCTGGCACCCTTAATTTATGCGAACAAAATTTGTTGTTATTGTATTGCAATATTGCTGTCCATTGTATTATACATTGAATCCTGACATAAAAATATGGCTGATAAACTATGCAGGTATATAGATTTACAAATTAAAGCGACATATGGTCAGTTTTGGTCGATGCGGTCAAATAATTTTGTTGTACAAGTCAGCATGAGGTATCAAAACTACTCATGCTACTGAAATTTTGTTACGTAAAGTCGTATCAATATTTTGAATAAAAGGAGGACATTCTGGCACCCTAAATTTATGCGAACAAAGTTAGTTGCTATTGTATAGCAATATTGCTGTCATTTGTATTATACATTTAATCCTGACATAAAAAATATGGCTGATTTACTATGCATGCTATGTGGGTATATAGATTTACAAATTAAAGTGCACATATGGTCAGTTTTGGTTGAAGCGGTCAGATAATTTTGTTGTACAAATCAGCATAAGGTATCAAAACTACTGAAATTTTGTTACGTATCAATATTTTTGATAAAAGGAGAACATGCTGACACCCAATATTTATGCGAACAAAAATTTGTTGTTATTGTATTGCAATATTGCTGTCCATTGTATTATACATTGAATCCTGACATAAAAAATATGGCTGATTTACTTTGCGGGTATACATGGTATATAGATTTACAAATTAAAGTGCACATATGGTCAGTTTTGTCGATGTAATCAAATAATTTTGTTGTACAAGTCAGCATGAGGTATCAAAACTACTGAAATTTTGTTACGTATCAATATTTTGAATAAAAGGAGGACATGCTGGCACCCTAAATTTATTCGAACAAAAATGTGTTGTTATTGTATTGCAATATTGCTGTCATTTGTATTATACATTTAATCCTGACATAAACATGATAAAAAATATGGCTGATTTACTATACGGGTATATAGATTTACAAATTAAAGTGCACATATGGTCAGTTTTGGTTGATGCGGTGAAATAATTTTGTTGTACAAGTCAGCATGAGGTATCAAAACTACTGAAATTTTGTTACGTATCAATATTTTGAACAAAAGGAGGACATTCTGGCACCCTAAATTTATGCGAACAAAGTTTGTTGCTATTGTATAGCAATATTGCTGTCATTTGTATTATACATTTAATCCTGACATAAAACATATGGCTGATTTACTATGTGGGTATATAGATTTACAAATTAAAGTGCACATATGGTCAGTTTTGGTTGAAGCGGTCAAATAATTTTGTTGTACAAGTCAGCATGAGGTATCAAAACTACTGAAATTTTGTTACGTATCAATATTTTTGATAAAGGAGAACATGCTGACAGCCAATATTTATGCGAACAAAAATTTGTTGTTATTGTATTGCAATATTGCTGTCCATTGTATTATACATTGAATCCTGACATAAAAAATATGGCTGATTTACTTTATGGTATACATGGTATATAGATTTACAAATAAAAGTGCACATATGGTCAGTTTTGTCGATGCGGTCAAATAATTTTGTTGTACAAGTCAGCATGAGATATCAAAACTACTGAAATTTTGTTACGTATCAATATTTTGAATAAAAGGAGGACATGCTGGCACCCTAAATTTATTCGAAAACAAAATGTGTTGTTATTGTATTGCAGTATTGCTGTCATTTGTATTATACATTTAATCCTGACATAAAAATATGGCTGATTTACTATGCGGGTATATAGATTTACAAATTAAAGTGCACATATGGTCAGTTTTGTCGATGTGGTCAAATAATTTTGTTGTACAAGTCAGCATGAGGTATCAAAACTACTGAAATTTTGTTACGTATCAATATTTTGAATAAAAGGAGGACATTCTGGCACCCTAAATTTATGCGAACAAAGTTTGTTGCTATTGTATAGAAATATTGCTGTCATTTGTATTATACATTTAATCCTGACATAAAAATATGGCTGATTTACTATGCGGGTATATAGATTTACAAATTAAAGTGCACATATGGTCAGTTTTGGTTGAAGCGGTCAAATAATTTTGTTGTATAAATCAGCATAAGGTATCAAAACTACTGAAATTTTGTTACGTATCAATATTTTGGATAAAAGGAGAACATGCTGACACCCAATATTTATGCGAACAAAATTTGTTGTTATTGTATTGCAATATTGCTGTCCCTTGTATTATACATTGAATCCTGACATAAAAATATGGCTGATTTACTTTGCGGTATACATGGTATATAGATTTACAAACTAAAGTGCACATATGGTCAGTTTTTGTCGATGTGGTCAAATAATTTTGTTGTACAAGTCAGCATGAGGTATCAAAACTACTGAAATTTTGTTACGTATCAATATTTTGAATAAAAGGAGGACATGCTGGCACCCTAAATTTATTCGAACAAAATTTGTTGTTATTGTATTGCAATATTGCTGTCCATTGTATTATACATTGAATCCTGACATAAAAATATGGCTGATTTACTTTATGGTATACATGGTATATAGATTTACAAATTAAAGTGCACATATGGTCAGTTTTTGTTGATGCGGTCAAATAATTTTGTTGTACAAGTCAGCATGAGGTATCAAAACTACTCATGCTACTGAAATTTTGTTATGTATCAATATTTTGAATAAAAGGAGGACATTCTGGCACCCTAAATCATTTGTAAATTGATGCGAACAAAGTTTGTTGCCATTGTATAGCAATATTGCTGTCATTTGTATTATACATTTAATCCTGACATAAAAATATGGCTGATTTACAAATTAAAGTGCACATATGGTCAGCATGGTCAGTTTTGGTTGATGTGGTCAAATAATTTTGTTGTAGAAGTCAGCATGAGCTATCAAAACTACTCATGCTACTGAAATTTTGTTACGTATCAATATTTTGAATAAAAGGAGGACATTCTGGCACCCTAAATTTATGGGAACAAGGTTTGTTGCTATTGTATAGCAATATTGCTGTCATTTGTATTATACATTGAATCCTGACATAAAAATATGGCTGATTTACTATGTGGGTATATAGATTTACAAATTAAAGTGCACATATGGTCAGTTTTGGTTGAAGCGGTCAAATAATTTTGTTGTACAAGTCAGCATGAGGTATCAAAACTACTGAAATTTTGTTACGTATCAATATTTTGAATAAAAGGAGGAAATGCTAACACCCTAAATTTATGCTTACAAAATGTGTTGTTATTGTATTGCAATATTGCTGTCATTTGTATGATACATTTAATCCTGACATAAAAATATGGCTGATTTACTATGCGGGTATATAATTTTACAAATTAAAGTGCACATATGGTCAGTTTTGGTCAATGCGGTCAAATAATTTTGTTGTACAAGTCAGCATGAGGTATCAAAACTACTAAAATTTTGTTATGTATCAATATTTTGAATAAAAGGAGGACATGCTGGCACCTTAAATTTATGCGAAGAAAAGTTTGTTGCTATTGTATAGCAATATTGCTGTCATTTGTATTATACATTGAATCCTGACATAAAAATATGGCTGATTTACTATGCGGTATATAGATTTACAAATTAAAGTGCACATATGGTCAGTTTTGGTTGAAGCAGTCAAATAATTTTGTTGTACAAGTCAACATGAGGTATCAAAACTACTGAAATTTTGTTACGTATCAATATTTTGGATAAAAGGAGGACATGCTGACACCCAATATTTATGCGAACAAAAATTTGTTGTTATTGTATTGCAATATTGCTGTCCATTGTATTATACATTGAATCCTGACATAAAAATATGGCTGATTTACTATGCGGGTATACATGGTATATAGATTTACAAATTAAAGTGCACATATGGTCAGTTTTTGTCGATGCGGTCAAATAATTTTGTTGTACAAGTCAGCATGAGGTATCAAAACTACTGAAATTTTGTTACGTATCAATATTTTGAATAAAAGGAGGACATGCTGGCATCCTAAATTTATCCGAACATAAATTTGTTGTAATTGTATTGCCATATTGCTGTCATTTGTATTATACATTGAATCCTGACATAAAAATGTGGCTGATTTACTATGCGGAATATAGATTTACAAATTAAAGTGCACATATGGTCAGTTTTGGTTGAAGCGGTAAAATAATTTTGTTGTACAAGTCAGCATGAGCTATCAAAACTACTCATGCTACTGAAATTTTGTTACGTATCAATATTTTGAATAAAAGGAGGACATTCTGGCACCTAAATCATTTGTAAATTGATGCGAACAAAGTTTGTTGCCATTGTATAGCAATATTGCTGTCATTTGTATTATACATTTAATCCTGACATAAAAATATGGCTGATTTACAAATTAAAGTGCACATATGGTCAGCATGGTCAGTTTTGGTTGATGTGGTCAAATAATTTTGTTGTAGAAGTCAGCATGAGCTATCAAAACTACTCATGCTACTGAAATTTTGTTACGTATCAATATTTTGAATAAAAGGAGGAATTAATGTATTTGTAATTCGAGTCAATCATAAAACATTGTCATTGTGTCGTGGAATTATTACAATAGCTCAAATAATTAAGATATATAATAATAGTACTCCGTGGATACTAATTAACAAGTTGTGACTGTAAGACTGTAACTGACAGTCAAAAGTTTTAAGAATCATTTAGTTAATGTTTGGTAAAATTTTAAATTCAGTACATTGTAACTCATCTGGAATACTAATTCATACGCTTATTATTAAAGATTTCATTTATTACTAACTGTTATTTAAATATTTGAAAATGATGTATAACTTAGTCTTAAGTATCATAAGACATAAATGATGTCTTGATGTACTTAGCAAAGATTATATTTTGATCATAACATCTGAATGCTAGATTATTTTCAACATAATTGACTTCGTATTTTCAACTGCGAATGAATTAAAAGTCAATCACTTTACTTGACATTATGTTTTATTTTATATCTATAGCAAAATATGATCCATTATTGACTTGACAATCAAATTACTGATTTTATAATCTATAATTTATGAACATTAAATATATTCGAATGTTATGACTAACATTCATTAAATTTACTTATAAACTCTTAACAGTCCATTTGATAATGAACTTTTAAGTCTAAAAGCTTAATTATTAATTCATTTATGAATTTACATTGCAATGACATTACTGATACTATAATGAACAAGATCTCACGTTATCAATTGTAATATAATTGACAACTACAATTACATCTGAAGCATCTTATAGTAATATAATCACTGCTACGTAATATTATCACTGATATAACATTGGTACAATAGAACAACATAGTAATATACATTAACTACTAATTTTGTAATTTTTAACAAATAACCTACGTGTACATTGTATAAGTTTGAACCATTGTTAGTATGTTTATTTCTCCGATCTGATGATAACATTCAATATAATTTGATTTTTACATTACATTAATCATCGTCTGTCAATCACAAGTTGATATGTAATTTGTACATGTTGTATAAATTGTTTTGATTAACCTGTTTTATTATATGTTCTGTTTGCTTTTGATCCTTTGTTTCAGATGTTAATTCGTATCACATTCATAGATTCATTCTTAAGCAGAGTTACGATTGATACTTTCTTTTGGTTCTATGAAAGTCTTTAGGCATCAATCTAATCATACAATACATCAAATGTCTTAATTGTTCAATATTGCTGTCCTTTGTATGATACATTTAATCCTGACATAAAAAATATGACTGATTTACTATGCGGGTATATAATTTTACAAATTAAAGTGCACATATGGTCAGTTTTGGTCAATGCGGTCAAATAATTTTGTTGCACAAGTCAGCATGAGGTATCAAAACTACTAAAATTTTGTTATGTATCAATATTTTGAATAAAAGGAGGACATGCTGGCACCTTAAATTTATGCGAAGAAAAGTTTGTTGCTATTGTATAGCAATATTGCTGTCATTTGTATTATACATTGAATCCTGACATAAAAAATATGGCTGATTTACTATGCGGGTATATAGATTTACAAATTAAAGTGCACATATGGTCAGTTTTGGTTGAAGCAGTCAAATAATTTTGTTGTACAAGTCAACATGAGGTATCAAAACTACTGAAATTTTGTTACGTATCAATATTTTGGATAAAAGGAGGACATGCTGACACCCAATATTTATGCGAACAAAAATTTGTTGTTATTGTATTGCAATATTGCTGTCCATTGTATTATACATTGAATCCTGACATAAAAAATATGGCTGATTTACTATGCGGGTATACATGGTATATAGATTTACAAATTAAGGTGCACATATGGTCAAGTTTTGTCGATGCGGTCAAATAATTTTGTTGTACAAGTCAGCATGAGGTATCAAAACTACTGAAAATTTGTTACGTATCAATATTTTGAATAAAAGGAGGACATGATGGCATCCTAAATTTATCCGAACATAAATTTGTTGTAATTGTATTGCCATATTGCTGTCATTTGTATTATACATTGAATCCTGACATAAAAATGTGGCTGATTTACTATGCGGGTATATAGATTTACAAATTAAAGTGCACATATGGTCAGTTTTGGTTGAAGCGGTCAAATAATTTTGTTGTACAAGTCAGCATGAGGTATCAAAACTACTGAAATTTTGTTACGTATCAATATTTTGAATAAAAGGAGAACATGCTGACAGCCAATATTTATGCGAACAAAAATTTGTTGTTATTGTATTGCAATATTGCTGTCCATTGTATTATACATTGAATCCTGACATAAAAATATGGCTGATTTACTTTGGGTATACATGATATATAGATTTACAAATAAAAGTGCACATATGGTCAGTTTTGTCGATGCGGTCAAATAATTTTGTTGTACAAGTCAGCATGAGGTATCAAAACTACTGAAATTTTGTTACGTATCAATATTTTGAATAAAAGGAGGACATGCTGGCACCCTAAATTTATTCGAAAACAAAAATGTGTTGTTATTGTATTGCAATATTGCTGTCATTTGTATTATACATTTAATCCTGACATAAAAACTATGGCTGATTTACTATGCGGGTATATAGATTTACAAATTAAAGTGCACATATGGTCCGTTTTTGTCGATGTGGTCAAATAATTTTGTTGTACAAGTCAGCATGAGGTATCAAAACTACTGAAATTTTGTTACGTATCAATATTTTGAATAAAAGGAGGACATTCTGGCACCCTAAATTTATGCGAACAAAGTTTGTTGCTATTGTATAGAAATATTGCTGTCATTTGTATTATACATTTAATCCTGACATAAAAATATGGCTGATTTACTATGCGGGTATATAGATTTACAAATTAAAGTGCACATATGGTCAGTTTTGGTTTGCTGGGACTCCTAATTTGTGCAGGCAAATTTTTTAGTGTTTTAATGATGCTTTCATTTTGTATAATAAATTCTATCCTGAAATTAAAATATTGCTGATTGTGGCTACATAGATCAAGGACGTATAACTAACAAGGACGTATAACTGACATCTAATATACATCCTTTCATAGATATACATAATAAATTGCAAATATAATGGTTGAATATGATAGGTATTGGAATATATATTCAGTGCCCGTTATCATTTTAACCAAGATCATTTTTAATTGATAGATTGGCAGATCACAGCTAAATTTGTGTTACAAGCAACGTTTTATGCGTACTTTATTTTCAAATATTTGTATTTAATCCTGTTTATATAACGGAAGTATTAATTTTACTTTATTTTCGATGTTTATACTACGAAACAAAGATATTAAAAATATTTTTAAAAATCGATGTAGAGTGGTCCTGGTTACAAGTTAACTTAGTGTTGAGCAGACCAGTCAAAAGTTAACTTGGGAACAGGTCTTGTTTCGATCGGATTTGTCAAAGCAAAAGTTAACTTATGTTAACTTTGTGGCAGGACTGGTTTCGAAGTTAACTTATGTTAACTTTTGGGCAGGACTGG
Source organism: Mytilus coruscus (assembly GCA_017311375.1). NCBI lineage: Eukaryota > Metazoa > Mollusca > Bivalvia > Mytilida > Mytilidae > Mytilus > Mytilus coruscus. Next base: position 25,532,600 of record CM029604.1, on the reverse strand, counting down.
TTTCGAAGTTAACTTCTGTTGTTTTATTTGAAATTTCTCGAATATTTGGTTTTTTTTGTCTGATTTGAAAATGAATAAAAAAATCTATAATCTAAAAAAATGGTTTAATTACGACATATAGATAAAACTGCTATTCAGTCGATTTTAAAATACATGCTATAAAAGAGAATACATAAAATATTTAACAACACTTTTGAACAAAAGGTCAACCTTAAGACTCGAATATACTTTTGTAAGAACATTAGGTAAATTCCGAATTCCATCTAAAATAAATTGTTCATTTGGAAAAAAATGGGGATACCTTAGGCTATTTTCAAAAATGTTGACTGAATACTCTGCAGACTGTAGTTTACTCGCATATTCACCAAGTACGTATTTCTACGGCTAAAAAAATCATAATTGTATCTTTTAATTTATTTACATTTATTTTAGTGTTTATTTTTCAAACTTTTTATGTAAATAAGGTTGAATCAACATCGAGTCAGATTAAATTATAATTTATTAAATTATTAATTAAAACTGAAACATGCATCCAATCTAAATTTTACGCATATTATCACCTATATAAAAGATTTAATAGAACACAATTCATGTTTTATATTAAAAAAAACATATACGCCAAGCGAAACTATGCACGCCAAGAAACGATGTACGTTAAACGATACGATATACGCTAAATCAAACGATGTACGCTAAACGATACGGTATACGTGAAATGAAACGATGTACGCAAAACCATACGATGTACGATAAAAGGGCGCTTATGTTATCGTTTATGGTATGGTTTATGGTACATGGTTTCGTTCGTACATCATTCGTTCAGCGTCCGTACAACGTTCGTTCAGCGTTTCGTTTGCATTCGTACACCGTTCGGGAAGCGTACGTACATCGTTCGGGCATCGTCCGTACATGGTTCGGGCATCGTTCGTATTGTTAACTTTTACGTTACACGGACTGTACCACTACGCGAGTAAATAGCTTCACAGTATTTCTAAAGACCCTCTTTCACTGCAGACAGCATTTTAGTCAATCTAATGGACAATTCTTTAGTGGAACATGCAGATGAGCCGGCAATGTACCGTTGTTTGTACGGAATTTTGTGAAGTTTAGGTATCCAATACAAACAAGGTAAGTCCTCCGATTTGTTGTTCAATGCAATGTTCATTGAAGCCACGAAGGACTTATGATTCGCCAAAATCTCATCCTTGTCAAATGATATGTTTTTGTATGTGGGATCACCTGAGTGCTCATTTATTCCTGATTCTTTCACAAGACACTCGTAGTAATACGATTTACATACAAAGACAATATTAGTTGAAGCTTTGTCCGCAGGAACAACAACATACTTATCATGAGGAGATGATAGACTTTTCACAGCCTCTTTGTCTCTGAAAACGATCTTTGGTCGATCATTCACCCAGTTTTCAACTTATGAATGCGACGTTTTATCAGAGACCTGATTGTTTTGACCCATTCTGACAAAGTGTCCAGTTCAACTTCTTCTCGTTTAGCCCATGCTCTGGCGTAGTCCTCAATGGAATCCATAATTATTTTGAAGTTATGGTTCCAATTGATGGGTTGGGGTTCTCTAAACTTAGGACCACGAGAAATCACTTTTCGGAGATTTTCATGTTGATTAATGTTTAGATCCCCAGTAATAACTTTGCCAGAGGGGCTGTAATTATAAGGCGAGTGGGGACAGTCACATGGCAGAGGGTTTTTTAGGTATTGTTCTAAATCTAGGTCCTGCAATGCTTGTTTATAGTTAAATATTTCGGGTGCAATGGTTTTGGTGTAACTGTAGGATACAATAGGAGCAGACTGATTTTGAAAATAAATAGGAATTTTAGATGATACCTCCTTGTGATGTAGAACGTTGCTGATGTTGATTGCATCAATTCCTCTATTAGTAAAGTAAACAGGAAGGAATTTCCTCTTTTCCTCATGTAAAGGTTCCGATTTTACTGGTTTAAAAAGACGGAAAAGAACGACAAAATTATTTTATATCTCGACCTGTGTGACGTTTACATTCTAACGTCAAACGCGCGATTCTACGTCAGAGTTAATGTGAATCTAACCATTCGGTCCAAGTACTCAAAATGTGTCAATCCTTTATGGGTGGATTTAACATACATAAATAAAATACAAAAATAAGAAAGCAATGAATGAGGTCGTTAAATTTGATATGTGCCTTTTTGTGCTTCTTTGTTAAATATTTGTTTGTTTTTATTAAGATTATAACACAATATTGACTGCTGTACCCCTAATTTTGACTTTTTAATCCCTTATTTCTTTTTTTGTTTTGTTCACGCATCGTTGTCAATATAATGGAATTTGATGCGACTGTCGTACAAGTGAGAGGTTTAGCGCTATAAAACCATATTCAATCCACCATTTTCTACATAAGGAAATGCCTGTACCAAGTCAGGAATATGACAGTTGTTGTCCATTCGTTTGATGTGTTTGAGCTTTTGATCTTACCATTTGATTAGGGACTTTCCGTTTTGAAAATTTACTCGGGGTTCAGTATTTTTGTGATTTTACTTTTTACATCACAAATTATACTGACAAGTCTGTATATTAGAGAAAATGTATTTATGCATCCTTTGTCAAGTGCATAATCTCTCAAACTTTTAGAAAATTAACAGGCAGTGAGATAACATGATTATTATGAGTTAATATACTATTGGAGTTTTGATCAGAAACTTACCATTTCTTATTACGTCATTATACGATCTGCATGGAATCTTTTTTTTTTTAAAAAACATAAGAGCCGTATGATTTGTACAGAGGATATGTATGTCTTGAGAAGGAAAAGTTCAAAATGAGCTGAATTCATCTCGTGTATTACGTTTTGATATATCCAAATGTTAAAGCAGCTACAAATGGACAGGACTGTTTGACTTGAACTATATTTTAAATTTACTGAGATGTAAGACTACATAATGATATAATAAAAAAACTAATTGAAGTGAGAGGTAACAGAAATGAACGAACCTACCAGGTCAGCAATACATACCGTAAGCCGAAAACAGACATTACGAATACAAAACAAAGAATATAAAAACTCAACAAATTACCTAGAGATGGAACAAAATATATAAAATATGCACAAACATAGGGGTTTATATGTGGCAGTGATATGTCATTGTCATTAAACATTCATAAATAAGGAAAGAAGGCCAGATTTGTTTCTAAGACAACAACAACAAACATATAATGATGACATCCGAAGGATGTTTGAAGAGTTAACATTGTTTTACTTCTGAATAGAAGCATTTTCTTTAAGGTTATACTGATTTGAAACACTACAGAATATAGTATTGAATGGGAAATATATACTTCATAAGAAGGAGTTGTCGGAATGTTGCTTAATCATAGTATGCCAATCTGATTAGTCAAGCTTTTTTCAAATGATTATATAGTTTTTTCTTACATGTTTGTCGTGCTTTGACATTTATGCAACATGATTGGGGAGAGTTGGCATCGTGCGTTCATGTTTAACACTGTCACGTTATGTATTGGTTTTTTCTCAAGTTGGAAGCCTTTTGATTCAGTGGGTGTCCATTGTTGTCGTTATTGTTTACAAAAAATAGGCCGTTTAGATTTTAACAAGCTGGATATGTACTATTGTCTGCGCTCATTGTTAGGGGCCGTACAGTGACCTATAGTTTATAATTTCTATGTAATTTGGTTTGTGATTGTAAGTTTTCTGATTGGCAATCATATTATATTTTCTTATGTTCTATAATTTCAACTTCAAAAACACAATTTATGTTAAAATAAATGGAAATGGTTAATGGAGTAAATTTTGGCCACTAAATTACTGTTAAAACATCATGAATTGATGAAAAATAATATAAGTTTGCTACAATAATTTAATCTGCATTTTGACGCGTATTTAGAAAACAGTGTCTAAATCAGTCATCTTCCTGTGGATCATCCACGTAACGCTCATCGATATCATCCATAACATCCTCATTGTTCATATCGACATATAGTTCATCTAAATGTCGGTCTTCTAGATCCACGTTGTTTACGTCATCTGAAATATAGTTTTGAATAAATAACGAAAGACACTTTGAAAGAAAAGAAAGATATCAAGGTGGTGTAAATAGTTAACTGTTTATTTTTGTACAGCTTAAGATTAAAATAAATTTTGATAAAACGTGTCGTTATCCACTTATAATTGCAATTTATATATGTAGAACTCGGAGGTGCGATAGGGACACTGAAGTGCGATGGTCACGCTGAAGTGCGATGGTCACTCTGAAGTGCGATGGTCCATGCCGAAGTACGATGCCTTTTCCCTGAAGTGCGATGGTTTGACATGCCCATTGAACAGTTGAATATTGTGTTGTTTTAAAAAATAACGTCACTTAGATACAACATAGATTCGCAGGCAGGATGATATGGTTTTGTAGATGAAGATTTCATGATAACAAAGGAAATGAAAGGAAAACGAAATTAAAAACGATTCAAGTTCTGAACAGTTTTGAGCACCACATGTAGAGGTTACAAAAATATATTTAACCATGCCAGGAAGCAAATCATGTGGAGCAAAACAGCTAGAAGTTGAACTTGGTGAAGCAAATGGGCCAAACAGTGTTCGGAATTATGCCGCAAACTTTTTCACGATAAATAAAGTATAATGTTCTAAATATTAATTTTAATTTATCTTTAATTAAGCATTACGTGATCTAATGTTGACAATTTTATAATAAAATATAATTGCTAGTATTAGCAATGTTTTGCTATATCAAATTGATAAATGTTGTTTTATTCCTGAAATACATCCTGATTTGTAAGAACACCGTCGCTCTAGTCTTATTTTATTGTGGTTACAGTGTTAATTGTCTGCAACATGTATGGCCAAAAATAACCTGACTGGTCATTACGTGTACTTTCCAATATATCATCCTCAGGTAAGCTTTTCGTGGAATAATTGACAAGTCTCGTTATTAGTCAAGCATAAATGTCCTTGCGGTTTTTTTTACTTTGTGGAGACTGTTCCGACATCAGTGCCTTTGATCATACAACTGTATTCAGCACTCGGAGTTCAAACTCGTGTTCGAAACACCAAATCCAGAATTTTTGATTGGTTAAATTCTGAGTCTGAGTACGATAATCGTACTCCAAGGATATATGACCACCAGAACAGGTATATAGAGATGGATAAATACTTGTTGTGAGCAATTTTTAAGTTTTGTTATGATATTTGATAAAATGAGAAGTACTATTATATAGACCTACATTTCTTTTTTTTATTATTTCGCCCTTGAACACCTTATTTTCGGATTCCATACTACTGCGTGCTAATCGGAGAATTAGCAAATTCAAAATTACATTAAAAAAAAATTAAAGTCTTTGATTTGATCTGAACAGAAAATAAAAGATCTTCAAAATGCAAGGCTAGCAGCTACTTTTGTGTTAAATTTTAATAATGTGATTTCATTTAAACAGCTCATGTACATTTTGATTTTTACTCAATGTCACAGGCAGACTATCGCACTTAGGGTAACCACCATCGAACTTCAGCATAGTTATCAACAAGGTAACGTCACGATATTCACCAAATTATATATTCACCAACAATATCACGATCGCACCTCAGCGTGTTAACCAAAACACTTTAGCGTGGACCATCGCGGTTCGGAGTACCCTCGCGTTTCCGAGTCCTACATATATGTTTCTTTGAAATATGTAACTTTGATAGGTTGACAACTTGTGAAGCACTCCATTATCGAAATTTCTTTTAGTATAAAAAGAAAAGTTATGACTGCACGTGCTTCCTGTGATACTATCAGAACAATGCATCGAAAAACAATCAAGGCTTGATATAACTCTGTTTGTTATGATTGTAACATAAAATGTAATTATTAGTAATTAGTGTTTTTTTTATACTTTTGTAGGGTTGTAAAAGCGTTGATCGTGTGCACATTTTTAGAATGAACCACAGAAATACAAAATATGCTTCGGTCAACGCGTTTACACCTTATTACAATTATAAAAAAGAATTAAAAAAAAAAAATCTTAATTGCATATGTTTTACTTCAAATAACCAGTTTTCACACAATTTTACAAACGGACATAACGTTTTTATGGCAAATAACCAGTTTTCACACAATTTTACAAACGGACATAACGTGCTTATGGAAGCAGCTTTCAAAACAATTTATGCTGACTGTTGATCATATTGTTCTCTAGATTTTGACAAAACATCCTATGTTCCTAACACACATTCTCAAGATATCTCGTAATAATAACCAAAATTGAAAGTATTTTCCATATGACGATTAGGAAACGTTATGAAACTGCTTTGTGTTAGCTTGAGCAATCCCTACTTACTGAATGAATGTTTGCTAGAAATGTTAGTATAGAAGGATAATATGTTACTCCAAGGAAAACTCAAAACGGAAAGTCCTTTATAATATGGCAAAATCAAAAGCTCATGTTCTTAGCAAACAAGTAATTCCCCTTACTCATATTACCAAGCTTATTGTAGTTTCGCATTTAAGCCCTGTTTTTCCAATTGTGTCCCGAATTTTATTTGCATGTTCAAGTAAGTAATCGTCAGTTTGATTACTGCATCGTCTGTGCAATGATTACTGTTTCCATTTGTGTGCCTTACTAGTTAACAAAGCTATGTTTCAGTTTGGTAGTATTGACGAAGAAAGATTATCACCATGTTTAACATGTTAATATATCCATGACATGTTACAAACAATGTATATATATATGAAATTTCTTGTTTTTAATTGTGAAAATGATGAACATGAAACAGGTAAAATAATTTCTATTCGTGCATTCCTAAAGGTAACCGGTGTGGAAAAAATGTTTTCATTTGACATGGTGTTCAATCGAATAAATTAAACCCTTTTATGTTTTGACATACGTCATGTTTGTTTAAAAATAATATATGTACCTTGATTGTCGTCCATAAATTCGGCGCTTTTGCGTCCTCTATAAATTGTAGTAGTAGGACGTGGATGCCAAGTTCGAATCGGTGACCATCTTCTAATCGGCAGGTATCCTCTTACGGGTGGTCGCCAATGTCCCCACCTTGTTCCTTCGCAACCATCAATCAAACAATAGGCAGAAACAATAGTCAGTAGGAGACAAACATTTACTTTCATTTTCAAACTGAAAGATTGAAAAGATTTGTTTATTGTTTAGATAAAATGGTCCATGAAATTAATATCGGTTATAAGTAATTTTGTATTATTAAAGCAAGGTCGTGTCCTAGACGGAGATGAAGACGGAAAAGACAAACAAAAGTCTTCAAATACAACATAGTAAAGTAAAGACAGATAAACTCCTGTAAAAACGGTAATCTCAGATGTTACGGTAACGTAAGCAGATCCTGACCCACACGTGGAATCATTAAGATACGCCTATATTCATACATACTTAAAAATCATGGTTTTGCTGAAATATCATGACTAATTTGTTTACCAACTTTAATCATACACTTTGCTTATTAATGAAAACTGGTACATTTGATATATTGTTTGCATTACAGAAATTAATCATATAATAACGTAGATTGACAGAAGGAGTGTAAAGAAATGTGTACTACATTTTTGTGGAAAGAAATACAACGACCTCATAACCTCAAAAATGAGTTAAAAAAAGACGGACAGCGCAAACAACACTATCCCAAGAAACAAGTTAAAATTAAATAAACATCTTGTACAGTAGTTTATAACGATGAAAAGACTAACATCTTGTCAAAAACACCATAGGGAAAATTACACTGAGCAAGACGACCCTTACACAAATTTTAGGGCGAAATTTAAATGTTTTTTCTACATCCTTTATTATCAGTTATTTGGGTTTGAGCGTTTTGATGAATGTAAATCCGGAAAAGTGCTTCGAACAAAAAGACATCTTATAAAATATTAACTTCACTTCAACTACGGGTGCCGCATATGAAGTAATAAATTCTTACCCTTCCTGAGCACATGAAATCACCAATGTTGTGGGATTCTTTTAGTTTTATGTGTTGTGTTTATAAGACTTTATTTGTTGTGTTTATAAGACTGTTATTTGTTGTGTTTATAAGACTGTTATTTGTCTTTTGGTTGTTTTTCGTACGATTTTTGCCATTGAGTTATCAGTCTTTGACTTATATGTTTGAATATTCTTTTGATATATTCCACCTCTCTTTAAAAGATTGTTGACTTTTAGTCAACGATAATATCGTTAACTCAGTAGATAGTGCGTTGGTACTGAATAGATTTATAACACTCTTATGATAGCTCTGCACGTTTTTCGGTACTTATAAGGCTGTGGTTTTTATATATTTGGCGTTGAATATTTCTAATGAAGAACAATTCAGATAGTACTTCGTACGCATAACTCTATAAACAAATGTACTTCATTGTTATAGTTTTCAGCCGATTTCCTTTGCTAGTGGATTATGAATCCCCGAGGGTATCATCCGCCTACTAATCAATGCTCCGGGACTGACATGATTTATAACATACCTTTGTTAAATTGTCCATTCATATATTAAGCAATTATTACATTACAATTCCCTCAGACAAAGTTGACCTTTGATGGATAGAGTTCTCATTGTTAAGGCCCTTTGGCCAAAAAGCTCTTCACTTGTTTTGGAACTTAAACATTCAAATTTATGAGTCGAGCATTCCGCATGACGGTTAATCCAGAGAAGAGCTTAGCACACAAACAAATAATAAATTAATCAATTAATCAATTTTAATTTTCATAACACTGCTGGTAAACGTAACTCCACCAGGTTATCATCAGCTCATTAATCAGGGCTTCGGTACTGACATGATTATTAGCATACCTTTCTTGAATTTGCTATTTATTTATATTTTGTAATTATAATTTTATAATTTTTCAAATTGGAATCTCGAAAATCATTTGAGATACATTGATTGTCGAAATGCGTATGTGTTGCAGTAAAATGTTATAAGCTACCACAAAACAAAGTATGTTATGAACTACAACTGAAATTTTTTACAGAAAAAGTTGTATATACAGGTCACGCTCGGGATCAGAGAAAACTGACCTTATAACCGATATGATTTTTAAATTGATTTAAAAAATACATAGATATTGTTACTGAGGGACAAGAATAGTGGCACCTTGAAAGAAAGGTTTTCTTTCAATAGAGGCTACCTTAAAAACAGGAGGCCATCCTCCATTGACAAAGAATACTTAGTCACACTTTAAACAAAAATGAAATTATAGTTCAATCAAACTTCAAATTTTTAAACAAGATAATTACCATACTTCTAGTATTTCACAATAGTCATTAGTAAACTTACCTATGTGTCTGTTCTATGTATTATGTAGGTTTTTTGTAATTTTACCAGCAGTTGTAATCACGTTACTTTAGATTTGTTTATTGGAAACATTATTTTGAATATTTATAATGAATACAAAATATCAAATATGCATACACATATCGTATCAGATGTGACAACTAAACACAGTCATATTTTCAAGAAATAAGCCAGTATCTGACTAAAGTTTCTCCTTTCTTGGTAGTGTTTGTAGCTAGAAAATAACATATATGCGCTGGATGTAAATGTTTTGAAAAAGTCCTTTTATGGAAGCGTGTATAATTATAAAGTGATGTATATGCACTGAATAACCATAAACGTTATGACAGATAGCAACTGATTTGCTTTAAAATATCAAAAAACGTAATGCATTAATCATGTTATTAGTTAAAAAAAAAAAAAAAAAAAAAAAAAAAAAACTATTTATAAATCTATAGATGTTTTATCTATACAAAGGAGAACAGTAACTTAATTCAGAAGACTGTTTTACAGTATTTTAATGTCTTACACTGTAATACATCTCGAAGTTTACTTTGTTTGCTTTTTACACAATAACATTAATGCGTATCTCATTGTAAATATATCAATCAGTGACGAAGTAAGTATCAGCCTTGTAAGTATGATTTTTCAATCAATAATATCAGTACTTGACTTTAGCATTTTACATATCTTACAAATTTACATAAACATGATGATGCTTTTTAATTGTATTGAAATTGAGTAAAAATATAAATATAGTGATCTACTGTAGCTAGATATATTTCATGTAACGTGTAAAAGTCAGTTAGAAAAGTAGACAAAGATAAAAAGTGAAAACAAACTGGATGGGCTGTCCTAGTTGAAACACATTTTGGACACCCATTAACCAAGTCCAGAAGCTGTGATGAAACATTAAATGCATTCTACTAACAACATAAGAACTAATGTTTGCACTGACAGTAGATATCATAATGAATTTTGAATGATTTATCTATATTTTGTTATCTGTAATAAACCCAAGTTCATTGCGTGAGTTGTAATTTGATACAGTATAACAGGTAATGCACAGTTTAACAGTTTAAAATTTCGTAATATACATATTATACATATATGAATATAAATATGGAAGATAAATACATAAAAATGTTCACGAATGGTTATTTATCGACATAATAGGTGTTGATACTCAAATATTCAGAATTAATAGGTCAAATTCACAATATATAGTCGTATGTCACGCAACTTACAAGCTGTCGTTAATCATCATTGATATAACATTTAATAGATGAAACTGCAGAATGATATAAACAAATTTATCTATAGTTAAGTTTAAAATAAACAAGTAAAATAAAATATGATGTATACATGTTATATACAAGTAAAACTTCATCTTAATCTAAAAGATTTTTATGAAAGGCTGAAAGACCGATCTTACATGTAAAATTCATAATGTAGTTATTTGATAATGTGGAAGAGGAGACAATTAATTCGAAAAGTGTTGTACCTGCAATCAAATTACTCAACTGTATTTTTTATTTCTTTTTTTTTTTTTTTTTTGGGGGTGTTAGCCTTCAAGTATCTGTTATTATTAGTTGTAAAGAACTTAATTGTGCGCCCTGTCAACGCCTAACAACCCTTTAATATTGCAAAAAGAAGTTTTCAATATTTTTCTAATTTTTTTTGTAGGTATAAAACTAATTTAAAAAAAAAGATAAAAAAGAAAAGTTTGACTGTTAGCGTAATTGATCAAATGAAAATCAGGAGCAAATGAGCAAACTACCGATCACAGTTCAAATGTCTAAAACATATGCGATAGTCTTTTTTTACTTTGTCGAACTATAAGCATTCCTAAAAAAAAAAGAAATTAAAACATTTGAAATCGAAAGTCGACATCACATGCACGAATAAAACGTGGCCTGAAAAACAAGAAAGAACACAATTAAACTTGTAATTCTTAAAAAAAAAGCTTTGGGTAAGGATACTATGGTTCGGGTATTGATATGCTTTTGCGCTTCTTTAGCAAATTGTACACACTTCTTATTTTCAGAGGTTTAACCCAATAGTTAGTCATTATCGACCGAAATACACACGCACACAAATATAAATATAAGCACAGATGACATTGCATATAGGAACTATTCATAACAACAACTACTTGATAACACATCTAAATTTTATAATTGCATTAATTTCAAATTAAATGCCTGATTAATTTATTGGTTTGCTAACATGATAGCAGGTCTGAAACTGTATATGGAACACGATTAATCAAACTTTGTTCTTAGTCAACTAGGTAGATTAACGACCTCTGTAGTTTTACTAGTACTTAATTCATGACCTCAGTTTTTGTTTGTCACGTTGATGTGTATCTTCTGAAATGATGTATAAGATTTGAACATCTTTAAAAAGTAAAAACACAAAGATACTGAACTCAAGGAAAATTCAAAACAAATCGCAAAATCAAAAGCTCAAACACACCAGACATTTCCTTATGTAGAAAACGGTGGATTAAACTTGGTTGTATTGATAGTTAAACCTCTCACTTGTATGACAGTCGCATAAAATTCCATTATATTGACAACAAAGTGTGAGCAATATAACTACAGTTGCCTCAAATTTAAAATGTATAAACAGATTAAGCTCTGATTAATTGACACCTATATGTTTTCCCCGGAAAACGGTACGATACAAAATGGTTATATTATATCATTTACATTGTTAGTAACATTTACACAAATCATGTAAATATTTGGGAGAGAAATTTGGTTTAACCTTTTTTTTTTTTTTTTTTTATTTCAACTTCCTAAATACTCGTTTTTGGTGTTGTATAACTCCAATTTAAAAATGAACAAAACCTGTGTTCTTTATTTAGAGAAAATCAAGTGTAATAATTATTGTATTGTATCTAGTCCTTTTAGTGCAATCTAAACGGACAAACTCATTAATATATGTGATCGCTTTAGTAAACACGGTTTTGAAAAAAAAAAAAAAATCGTAACTGTTGAAGATTTTCATGACAATACACAAAATAGTAGTTAGTAGGATGAAATATTTCTTTTGAATGTATTGTAGTGTTATTGATTCTGCAGAAAGGTAACGGAATATCCTAACAGGTTGAACATTTCCATTGTTCACATTTTACATACATGAACAGGATGAAATTATCAAGTTTCCTTGTATATTATATCTTATTCGTATTGTACACATATTGCGCAGGTGTATGAATGTAATGAACTTTCTGTAGGGGGCGGTGGTGGGGTTCGACCTAAATTAAAGTTATGGACCATAGGGAATCAGCATTAAGTTTCCTGAATGCCTTCTTACTTTTTTCTTTGAAAAACTTAAACCAGTCAATAAAACAGCTGTTTTCGGCAGTACACAAAAACATATTGTCGATGTAAAACAAGATGGGTTTGAAATTGTTGAACATTTTGCGACTTTTGTTTTTTTCATAAACTTGTATATTACTAATAATAATTTGGGAAATTATAAAGAAATTGGAATATTCGGAAATAAGAGTTTGATAGAATTTAATTTCACTAAGAAAACAGGCCGATTCACACCAAAAAAAAAAAAACCAAGCTCATTCGGATACTAGGCACATGATGCATGCCTACTCTATACGTCACTAGCTATTTGGATAATAGTTATACTATATATTATGTACGATGTTACATTATTTATTTGGATGCTGCAAAAGATAAAAGACCTGATAATTTTTTTTTTTCTTTTCCGTATTCATATTTTCCTTTGTATGAGTATAGAGCAAGTATAACTATAACTTTATGTAGATGAATTTCGTTTGAATACATTTAAACTGCTTTTAGACTTTTAACATGTGACGTATCTAAACCCATTCACACAATAATGGCGTCTGTCAAAACATAAATATTAACAACCGCTATTGACAAGCACCTGGAAATCTGAATTATTTCAAACATGGTATGTACTGTATACTTTTTCAAGTTCCGACTTTTCGGCAGTGGCGTTATTATGCATGAAAATGTGAAAATGTGAAAATCAGTACAATACTAACATCCGTTTATCTTTATTGATATATTCTTTTCAAACTTCCTGGTAGGTTTGCTATTTTTTGGATATCAACGCTATTTTTATATATATATACTTATAAATGAGTTTGTAGTATAAAAATAAGAAACTGTGGTAGGATTGCCAACGGTTCAACTTTCCACAACATACCAAATGATGGGTCTTTTTTGTTCTTTACTTCCTATCATAATGTAAATCTACTCATCGGGAATTGTTTAAAAACTGGTTATTCATCAATATGCCAATTTTGAAAAATGCACATACACTGGTATGATTTGAAGGGTTACACTATGGACATTAACCAATCTTCTATAGTTTTTAGCCTTATGACCGATTATAAAACATGTGATACTGTACGGAGCAAAACTGCCGGAGCATTTCTAATATTTGGTGGGGCTTAAGTTTCAATTGATATCATTTTACTTTTTCATACCAAGTTTCCACGTTAGAAAAAATGAGAGAATTTGATTTAATACGCAACGAAGGCTATATCTGAATGAATACTTGAACAAGTTTGTCTGTTAAATCTTCATGTATTTTTAAAATAAAATTTACGATGATTGTATTTACCACCAATTTGGATAGATATCTATACTTCAGTAACTGTAATCGAATAATTTAATCATGTTAATTAAAATATACACAAAATAATCGATAATTGTAAATGATGCACTGTTCACTGTGTTTTCGTATTGTCAATAAAATTAAGATAAGATCAGATATCTACTTGTCATCTTCGGAATAACATGTAGAACATATTTAATATATCACAAAAATTTCCTTGTTGCATATTGTATCCCAAACTAGGCCAAGAATTTATGTTGAACAATAGTGTTATTTACTTATCATGCTTATGGACATTTTGCAATTCATCAATTGTATGTTGTACCTGGTGTAAGGTTTGAAATTCTTCCTGACTTGAGAGATTTACTGTAATGAGTAAAAATGCATAAACTCATATTACGTGTTCACTATGCATTTAACATTTTGTCTCAATTCATCGGCATAAAAGATTATACACTCAAGTGTTTTCCAAATGGGTTGTTGTGGGTTAGAGGAGGAGGGCATCATAACTACAGTTATATTCTTTTTGAAACGCTCCAACTCCGACACAATATAACATACATGATATCAATTCCAGGCTCAAGTTATCACCGTGTTGAAGACCCAATGTTAGCCTTGAACTATTTTCTGCTCTTTGGTCTGGTTGTTGTCTCTTTGACATTCTTAATTTTATTTTTAAAGACAATTTAATTATATTTTCGGAGTTAGTTGGGAAAATATTAGTGAGAATATGTTTTGTGACCAGAATAAACCAATAGCATATGTGCATACACTTAGCACGAACACTCTACGGTTTCTTGTTTGAGCACTAACTGTTTACTATTTCGGACAGTGTGACTACATTTGCGTTATTTGAAGGGTTCATGTTACACATAAACTTGGGGTATTTTGTTTTGTTGTAATGTGTATAGTTTGTCCTTCCTTTTTTTCTTTTTGACCTGTTGTTGTATGTAAAAGATTACATGTATTTTAGTTATGTCAGATTTTCTACAAAGTGCCCATATCCATGACTAGTATCAATAGGCAACAACACAATTGTTCCAACTTGTTTGAGTTTGCATGACCTATATCTTTGTTTTAAAAAAATATTTATAGTACAGTTATATTATATAAAGGTGAAACTTATAACTGTTTGAATGGAAACTGAGATGCACCCAAGGCACTGAAAAGAAACTAATTGTCGAAATGCACTTCACTTTATGTGTATTAGAACAATCACCGATAATGCTATTGTTAGTATCAAAAACCTTCTCATTGAAAGACTTTTCCAATTCATACATTCACGAAAGTGAATAGTTATTATTTAATCAGTAAGTTTCTCTGTCCTTTTGTCTATTTTTATTTTGATGTTTTTGAGCTTTTGATTTTGCCATTTGATAAGGGACTTAACGTTTTGAACTTTCCTTGGATATTGTACTTGGTAAGGTATTTCCACAACGATACTTTATTTTTTTGATAATTCTTTTTAATAGTGAATCAAACTTATTTATTTCTTTAAGCATGACAGTTTGTTCACAATGGAGGAGTTATCTCTTATACTGATCAGATATCAAGTTAAATTTATTGTACATGTATTATAAAAGAAACGTCCCACTAACTTTTGTTCGAATTAGAGAATGCATGGTGAGGGTCGTCGTAGCCTTTTGTAAAGATCTATTTAATACACATATTAAAGATCTCATTTGTGTCAATATCCATATACTTAAAGGTACAACCAATTAACAACGAGTGCCAAAAGGGCAAGGTTGAAACATAGCATAGGTGGAATTTACCCAAGAAGAATTTTATTTATATATTTAGATTCAATTTAACTGAAAAATAAAGTACGTACTTCTATTACTCATGAATTTTTTCTTGTTTAGAAACTACTCAAATGAATATAAGTTTCTGGTGAAGGGTATAAAGTTAAAAGTTTGTAGTTGGCTGATGACATACTCAACGCGTACAGGATGGTAGTATTAGTTTTGACAAGTGGTAGCAATATAAAAAGTCATTCAGGTATTTCACATCCACTCTTTTATGGTAATATTCTTTACAAAGCTAAACAATGTCGGCATTCACATCAAAAGCTAACAAAACCTTTAAACAGACTTACTAAGAAGGGATATAGTTACGATACTGTTGTCAGGTCATTAAAGATGGTATATTTTGGCTTTAGTATTGATTATAGGGTCTTTGCATCGGAAATAAACACATTTATTCTAAAAGCAGTTGTTGGCATGATACGGGTTATGTTCTTCTCATATATTTTATGATGGTATGATACTAAACCCCTAACGGGAGAATTGTGCTTGATATTCATATGACGAAGACATAATCTTTCAATCAGTTTAATTGAGGTCTTGAGCTGGTATGTCAGTAACTGCTAATAGTCCTTTGTTAATTTATGTATCATTGTCATTGTGTTTAGTTTCTTTTGTTACCTATTCTGACATCGGACTCGGACTTCTTTTAAACTGAGTTTTACTGTGCGTATTGCTGTGTGTTTGTTTTTTCTACATTGGCTAGAGGTATAGGGGAGGGTTGAGATCTCACAAAACATGTTTAACCCTGCCGCATTTTTGCGCTTGTCCCAAGTCAGGAGCCTCTGGCCTTTGTTAGTTCTGTATGATTTTAATTTTAGTTCATTTATATATTTCGGAGTTTAGTATGACGTCCATTATCACTGAACTAGTACACATTTTTGTTTAGGAGCCAGCTGAAGCACGCCTCCGGGTGCGGGATTTTCTTGCTGTGTTGAAGACCCATTGATGGCCTTCGGCTGTTTTCTGCTCTTTGGTCGGGTTGTTGTCTCTTTGACACATTCCCCATTTCCATTCTCTATTTTATATATAATCTGGATATGGTGTACAAAAAATCTTTGCACTTTTGTTTGCGGTATACCATCTTTGCCGCAAGTTTATTATTTTCTGTTTGGTATTAAATTATAGTTAAGATCCATTTATTACACCTTGTGATCCGTTTATTTGGCAATCGCCAATGGCAGTCAGCAGGGTTTAGGAACATTTGTTGTTCGACCTGTTCATCAAATGCGTTTTGTTAAAATATGCTTTTTCACTTTTTGGTCTTTTGGAAAATGTTGTTTGTGCTGTATTTAGACCCTCTAACAAGAAATTTGTTTTGCATGCACACGTATAAAATTGCGGTTTTATCAAACGCAATCATAGGTTTGAACGTTGTTTTCAATTTAGACTTGTTTATATTTTTCCTTTGGGCTTGTATTATATTTGCCTTCGGGTTTATATGATCCGTTCATCCTATTTTGACTCCTCCAAATTCAAGAGTCTATCCTAAATTGAGGTAAATTATGTGGCCTTGCAATAACCGTTTCGATTCCTAACATCACTGAAAAGACATTAATTGTCGAAATCCGGATATGGTGTACAAAAATCTTTGCACCTTTGTTTGCGGTATACCAACTTTTCCGCAAGTTTATTATTTTCTGTTTGGTATTAAATTAAAGTTAAGATCCATTTATTACACCTTGTGATCCGTTTATTTGGCAATCGCCAATGGCAGTCAGCAGGTTTAAAGAACATTTGTTGTTCGACCTGTTAGTCAAATGCGTTTTGTTAAAATATACTTTTCACTTTTTGGTCTTTTGGAAAATGTTGTTTGTGCTGTATTTAGACCCTCTAACAAGAAATTTGTTTTGCATGAACACGTATAAAATTGCGGTTTTATCCAACGCAATCATAGGTTTGAACGTTGTTTTCATTTTAGACTTGTTTATATTTTTCCTTTGGGCTTGTATTATATTTGCATTCGGGTTTATATGATCCGTTCATCCTATTTTGACTCCTCCAAGTTCAAGAGTCTATCCTAAATTGAGGTAAATTATGTGGCCTTCCAATAACCGTTTCGATTCCTAACATCACTGAAGAGACATTAGTTGTCGAAATCCGGATATGGTGTACAAAAATCTTTGCACCTTTGTTTGCGGTATACCATCTTTGCCGCCAGTTTATTATTTCCTGTTTGGTATTAGATTATAGTTAAGATCCATTTATTACACCTTGTGATCCGTTTATTTGGCAATCGCCAATGGCAGTCAGCAGGTTTTAAGAACATTTGTTGTTCGACCTGTTAGTCAAATGCGTTTTGTTAAAATATACTTTTTCACTTTTTTGGTCTTTTGGAAAATGTTGTTTGTGCTGTATTTAGACCCCTCTTACAAGAAATTTGTTTTGCATGCACACGTATAAAATATGCGGTTTTTATCCAACGCAATCATAGGTTTGAACGTTGTTTTCAATTTAGACTTGTTTATATTTTTTTCGTTTGGGCTTGTATTATATTTGCCTTCGGGTTTATATGATCCGTTCATCTTATTTTGACTCCTCAAAATTAAAGAGTCTATCCTAAATTGAGGTAAATTATGTGGCCTTCCAATAACCGTTTCGATTCCTAACATCACTGAAAAGACATTAATTGTCGAAATCCGGATATGGCGTACAAAAAATCTTTGCACCTTTGTTTGCGGTATACCATCTTTTCCGCAAGTTTATTATTTTCTGTTTGGTATTAAATTAAAGTTAAGATCCATTTATTACACCTTGTGATCCGTTTATTTGGCAATCGCCAATGGCAGTCAGCAGGTTTAAAGAACATTTGTTGTTCGACCTGTTAGTCAAATGCGTTTTGTTAAAATATACTTTTTCACTTTTTTGGTCTTTTGGAAAATGTTGTTTGTGCTGTATTTAGACCCCTCTAACAAGAAATTTGTTTTGCATGCACACGTATAAAATTGCGGTTTTATCCAACGCAATCATAGGTTTGAACGTTATTTTCATTTTAGACTTGTTTATATTTTTCCTTTGGGCTTGTATTATATTTGCATTCGGGTTTATATGATCCGTTCATCCTATTTTGACTCCTCCAAGTTCAAGAGTCTATCCTAAATTGAGGTAAATTATGTGGCCTTCCAATAACCGTTTCGATTCCTAACATCACTGAAGAGACATTAGTTGTCGAAATCCGGATATGGTGTACAAAAATCTTTGCACCTTTGTTTGCGGTATACCATCTTTGCCGCAAGTTTATTATTTCCTGTTTGGTATTAGATTATAGTTAAGATCCATTTATTACACCTTGTGATCCGTTTATTTGGCAATCGCCAATGGCAGTCAGCAGGGTTTAAGAACATTTGTTGTTCGACCTGTTAGTCAAATGCGTTTTGTTAAAATATACTTTTCACTTTTTGGTCTTTTGGAAAATGTTGTTTGTGCTGTATTTAGACCCTCTTACAAGAGATTTGTTTTGCATGCACACGTATAAAATTGCGGTTTTATCCAACGCAATCATAGGTTTGAACGTTGTTTTCAATTTAGACTTGTTTGTATTTTTTCGTTTGGGCTTGTATTATATTTGCCTTCGGGTTTATATGATCCGTTCATCTTATTTTGACTCCTCAAAATGAAAGAGTTTATCCTAAATTGAGGTAAATTATGTGGCCTTCCAATAACCGTTTCGATTCCTAACATCACTGAAAAGACATTAATTGTCGAAATCCGGATATGGCGTACAAAAAATCTTTGCACCTTTGTTTGCGGTATACCATCTTTTCCGCAAGTTTATTATTTTCTGTTTGGTATTAAATTATAGTTAAGATCCATTTATTACACCTTGTGATCCGTTTATTTGGCAATCGCCAATGGCAGTCAGCAGGTTTAAAGAACATTTGTTGTTCGACCTGTTAGTCAAATGCGTTTTGTTAAAATATACTTTTCACTTTTTGGTCTTTTGGAAAATGTTGTTTGTGCTGTATTTAGACCCTCTAACAAGAAATTTGTTTTGCATGCACACGTATAAAATTGCGGTTTTATCCAACGCAATCATAGGTTTGAACGTTGTTTTCATTTTAGACTTGTTTATATTTTTCCTTTGGGCTTGTATTATATTTGCATTCGGGTTTATATGATCCGTTCATCCTATTTTGACTCCTCCAAGTTCAAGAGTCTATCCTAAATTGATGTAAATTATGTGGCCTTCCAATAACCGTTTCGATTCTTAACATCACTGAAGAGACATTAGTTGTCGAAATCCGGATATGGTGTACAAAAATCTTTGCACCTTTGTTTGCGGTATACCATCTTTGCCGCAAGTTTATTATTTCCTGTTTGGTATTAGATTATAGTTAAGATCCATTTATTACACCTTGTGATCCGTTTATTTGGCAATCGCCAATGGCAGTCAGCAGGTTTTAAGAACATTTGTTGTTCGACCTGTTAGTCAAATGCGTTTTGTTAAAATATACTTTTTCACTTTTTTGGTCTTTTGGAAAATGTTGTTTGTGCTGTATTTAGACCCTCTTACAAGAAATTTGTTTTGCATGCACACGTATAAAAATTGCGGTTTTTATCCAACGCAATCATAGGTTTGAACGTTGTTTTCAATTTAGACTTGTTTATATTTTTTCGTTTGGGCTTGTATTATATTTGCCTTCGGGTTTATATGATCCGTTCATCCTATTTTGACTCCTCAAAATTAAAGAGTCTATCCTAAATTGAGGTAAATTATGTGGCCTTCCAATAACCGTTTCGATTCCTAACATCACTGAAGAGACATTAATTGTCGAAATCCGGATATGGTGTACAAAAAATCTTTGCACCTTTGTTTGCGGTATACCATCTTTTCCGCAAGTTTATAATTTTCTGTTTGGTATTAAATTATAGTTAAGATTCATTTATTACACCTTGTGATCCGTTTATTTGGCAATCGCCAATGGCAGTCAGCAGGGTTTAAGAACATTTGTTGTTCGACCTGTTAGTCAAATGCGTTTTGTTAAAATATACTTTTCACTTTTTGGTCTTTTGGAAAATGTTGTTTGTGCTGTATTTAGACCCTCTAACAAGAAATTTGTTTTGCATGCACACGTATAAAATTGCGGTTTTATCCAACGCAATCATAGGTTTGAACGTTGTTTTCATTTTAGACTTGTTTATATTTTTCCTTTGGGCTTGTATTATATTTGCATTCGGGTTTATATGATCCGTTCATCCTATTTTGACTCCTCCAAGTTCAAGAGTCTATCCTAAATTGAGGTAAATTATGTGGCCTTCCAATAACCTTTCGATTCCTAACATCACTGAAGAGACATTAGTTGTCGAAATCCGGATATGGTGTACAAAAATCTTTGCACCTTTGTTTGCGGTATACCATCTTTGCCGCAAGTTTATTATTTCCTGTTTGGTATTAGATTATAGTTAAGATCCATTTATTACACCTTGTGATCCGTTTATTTGGCAATCGCCAATGGCAGTCAGCAGGTTTTAAGAACATTTGTTGTTCGACCTGTTAGTCAAATGCGTTTTGTTAAAATATACTTTTCACTTTTTGGTCTTTTGGAAAATGTTGTTTGTGCTGTATTTAGACCCTCTTACAAGAAATTTATTTTGCATGCACACGTATAAAATTGCGGTTTTATCCAACGCAATCATAGGTTTGAACGTTGTTTTCAATTTAGACTTGTTTATATTTTTTCGTTTGGGCTTGTATTATATTTGCCTTCGGGTTTATATGATCCGTTCATCCTATTTTGACTCCTCAAAATTAAAGAGTCTATCCTAAATTGAGGTAAATTATGTGGCCTTCCAATAACCGTTTCGATTCCTAACATCACTGAAGAGACATTTATTGTCGAAATCCGGATATGGTGTACAAAAAATCTTTGCACCTTTGTTTGCGGTATACCATCTTTTCCGCAAGTTTATTATTTTCTGTTTGATATTAAATTAAAGTTAAGATCCATTTATTACACCTTGTGATCCGTTTATTTGGCAATCGCCAATGGCAGTCAGCAGGTTTTAAGAACATTTGTTGTTCGACCTGTTAGTCAAATGCGTTTTGTTAAAATATACTTTTTCACTTTTTTGGTCTTTTGGAAAATGTTGTTTGTGCTGTATTTAGACCCCTCTAACAAGAAATTTGTTTTGCATGCACACGTATAAAGATTGCGGTTTTTATCCAACGCAATCATAGGTTTGAACGTTGTTTTCATTTTAGACTTGTTTATATTTTTTCCTTTGGGCTTGTATTATATTTGCATTCGGGTTTATATGATCCGTTCATCCTATTTTGACTCCTCCAAGTTCAAGAGTCTATCCTAAATTGATGTAAATTATGTGGCATTCCAATAACCGTTTCGATTCCTAACATCACTGAAGAGACATTAGTTCTCGAAATCCGGATATGGTGTACAAAAAATCTTTGCACCTTTGTTTGCGGTATACCATCTTTTCCGCAAGTTTATTATTTTCTGTTTGATATTAAATTAAAGTTAAGATCCATTTATTACACCTTGTGATCCGTTTATTTGGCAATCGCCAATGGCAGTCAGCAGGTTTTAAGAACATTTGTTGTTCGACCTGTTAGTCAAATGCGTTTTGTTAAAATATACTTTTCACTTTTTGGTCTTTTGGAAAATGTTGTTTGTGCTGTATTTAGACCCTCTTACAAGAAATTTATTTTGCATGCACACGTATAAAATTGCGGTTTTATCCAACGCAATCATAGGTTTGAACGTTGTTTTCAATTTAGACTTGTTTATATTTTTTCGTTTGGGCTTGTATTATATTTGCCTTCGGGTTTATATGATCCGTTCATCCTATTTTGACTCCTCAAAATTCAAGAGTCTATCCTAAATCGAGGTAAATTATGTGGCCTTCCAATAACCGTTTCGGTTCCTAACATCACTGAAGAGACATTAATTGTCGAAATCTGGATATGGTGTACAAAAAATCTTTGCACCTTTGTTTGCGGTATACCATCTTTTCCGCAAGTTTATTATTTTCTGTTTGGTATTTAATTAAAGTTAAGATCCATTTATTACACCTTGTGATCCGTTTATTTGGCAATCGCCAATGGCAGTCAGCAGGTTTAAAGAACATTTGTTGTTCGACCTGTTAGTCAAATGCGTTTTGTTAAAATATACTTTTTCACTTTTTTGGTCTTTTGGAAAATGTTGTTTGTGCTGTATTTAGACCCCTCTAACAAGAAATTTGTTTTGCATGCACACGTATAAAAATTGCGGTTTTTATCCAACGCAATCATAGGTTTGAACGTTGTTTTCATTTAAGACTTGTTTATATTTTTTCCTTTGGGCTTGTATTATATTTGCATTCGGGTTTATATGATCCGTTCATCCTATTTTGACTCCTCCAAATTCAAGAGTCTATCCTAAATTGAGGTAAATTATGTGGCCTTCCAATAACCGTTTCGGTTCCTAACATCACTGAAGAGACATTTATTGTCGAAATCCGGATATGGTGTACAAAAAATCTTTGCACCTTTGTTTGCGGTATACCATCTTTTCCGCAAGTTTATTATTTTCTGTTTGGTATTAAATTAAAGTTAAGATCCATTTATTACACCTTGTGATCCGTTTATTTGGCAATCGCCAATGGCAGTCAGCAGGTTTTAAGAACATTTGTTGTTCGACCTGTTAGTCAAATGCGTTTTGTTAAAATATACTTTTTCACTTTTTTGGTCTTTTGGAAAATGTTTTTGTGCTGTATTTAGACCCTCTAACAAGAAATTTGTTTTGCATGCACACGTATAAAATTGCGGTTTTATCCAACGCAATAATAGGTTTGAACGTTGTTTTCATTTTAGACTTGTTTATATTTTTCCTTTGGGCTTGTATTATATTTGCATTCGGGTTTATATGATCCGTTCATCCTATTTTGACTCCTCCAAATTCAAGAGTCTATCCTAAATTGAGGTAAATTATGTGGCCTTCCAATAACCGTTTCGGTTCCTAACATCACTGAAGAGACATTTATTGTCGAAATCCGGATATGGTGTACAAAAAATCTTTGCACCTTTGTTTGCGGTATACCATCTTTTCCGCAAGTTTATTATTTTCTGTTTGGTATTAAATTAAAGTTAAGATCCATTTATTACACCTTGTGATCCGTTTATTTGGCAATCGCCAATGGCAGTCAGCAGGTTTTAAGAACATTTGTTGTTCGACCTGTTAGTCAAATGCGTTTTGTTAAAATATACTTTTTCACTTTTTTGGTCTTTTGGAAAATGTTGTTTGTGCTGTATTTAGACCCCTCTAACAAGAAATTTGTTTTGCATGCACACGTATAAAATTGCGGTTTTATCCAACGCAATCATAGGTTTGAACGTTGTTTTCATTTTAGACTTGTTTATATTTTTCCTTTGGGCTTGTATTATATTTGCATTCGGGTTTATATGATCCGTTCATCCTATTTTGACTCCTCCAAGTTCAAGAGTCTATCCTAAATTGAGGTAAATTATGTGGCCTTCCAATAACCGTTTCGATTCCTAACATCACTGAAGAGACATTAGTTCTCGAAATCCGGATATGGTGTACAAAAAATCTTTGCACCTTTGTTTGCGGTATACCATCTTTGCCGCAAGTTTATTATTTCCTGTTTGGTATTAGATTATAGTTAAGATCCATTTATTACACCTTGTGATCCGTTTATTTGGCAATCGCCAATGGCAGTCAGCAGGGTTTAAGAACATTTGTTGTTCGACCTGTTAGTCAAATGCGTTTTGTTAAAATATACTTTTCACTTTTTGGTCTTTTGGAAAATGTTGTTTGTGCTGTATTTAGACCCTCTTACAAGAAATTTGTTTTGCATGCACACGTATAAAATTGCGGTTTTATCCAACGCAATCATAGGTTTGAACGTTGTTTTCAATTTAGACTTGTTTATATTTTTTCGTTTGGGCTTGTATTATATTTGCCTTCGGGTTTATATGATCCGTTCATCCTATTTTGACTCCTCAAAATTCAAGAGTCTATCCTAAATTGAGGTAAATTTTGTGGCCTTCCAATAACCGTTTCGATTCCTAACATCACTGAAGAGACATTAATTGTCGAAATCCGGATATGGTGTACAACAAATCTTTGCACCTTTGTTTGCGGTATGCCATCTTTTCCGCAAGTTTATTATTTTCTGTTTGGTATTGAATTAAAGTTAAGATCCATTTATTACACCTTGTGATCCGTTTATTTGGCAATCGCCAATGGCAGTCAGCAGGTTTTAAGAACATTTGTTGTTCGACCTGTTAGTCAAATGCGTTTTGTTAAAATATACTTTTCACTTTTTGGTCTTTTGGAAAATGTTGTTTGTGCTGTATTTAGACCCTCTAACAAGAAATTTGTTTTGCATGCACACGTATAAAAATTGCGGTTTTATCCAACGCAATCATAGGTTTGAACGTTGTTTTCATTTAAGACTTGTTTATATTTTTCCTTTGGGCTTGTATTATATTTGCATTCGGGTTTATATGATCCGTTCATCCTATTTTGACTCCTCCAAATTCAAGAGTCTATCCTAAATTGAGGTAAATTATGTGGCTATCCAATAACCGTTTCGGTTCCTAACATCACTGAAGAGACATTTATTGTCGAAATCCGGATATGGTGTACAAAAAATCTTTGCACCTTTGTTTGCGGTATACCATCTTTTCCGCAAGTTTATTATTTTCTGTTTGGTATTAAATTAAAGTTAAGATCCATTTATTACACCTTGTGATCCGTTTATTTGGCAATCGCCAATGGCAGTCAGCAGGTTTTAAGAACATTTGTTGTTCGACCTGTTAGTCAAATGCGTTTTGTTAAAATATACTTTTCACTTTTTGGTCTTTTGGAAAATGTTTTTGTGCTGTATTTAGACCCTCTAACAAGAAATTTGTTTTGCATGCACACGTATAAAATTGCGGTTTTATCCAACGCAATCATAGGTTTGAACGTTGTTTTCATTTTAGACTTGTTTATATTTTTCCTTTGGGCTTGTATTATATTTGCATTCGGGTTTATATGATCCGTTCATCCCATTTTGACTCCTCCAAGTTCAAGAGTCTATCCTAAATTGAGGTAAATTATGTGGCATTCCAATAACCGTTTCGATTCCTAACATCACTGAAGAGACATTAGTTGTCGAAATCCGGATATGGTGTACAAAAAATCTTTGCACCTTTGTTTGCGGTATACCATCTTTGCCGGAAGTTTATTATTTCCTGTTTGGTATTAGATTATAGTTAAGATCCATTTATTACACCTTGTGATCCGTTTATTTGGCAATCGCCAATGGCAGTCAGCAGGGTTTAAGAACATTTGTTGTTCGACCTGTTAGTCAAATGCGTTTTGTTAAAATATACTTTTTTACTTTTTGGTCTTTTGGAAAATGTTGTTTGTGCTGCAATCCAATAATGGTAGAATATAATGGATTCATAACGAATTCAATGAAATGTGTTACTCTTGGCTTTGTTAATTTAGTTCGGTAAATTTTGGGTGGATTAACAAGGTTTCCTGCCCCAACAACTAATGAATGTTTTCTAGCACCATCAATTTTTGCCACAGATAATCCATGGATCATTTTTTGAAGCTCTACTTTTGTAAATTTGTTAACAATTAGAGAAAGAATTTGAATCTGTGTTCTTGAGTTACTAGCATTGTGGAAAGCATCAATTATGCATCTAGAAGTGGAATCAATCGAAACATCTTTTTGCTGTAAATTATCTAATAGCACATCCTCTTGTCCAGGTGCAATTACATTTAAAATCAACCTAATTGACTCGTGTGTCTTTTTCAAATAATATGATCTTGAACTTTTACTAAGTGTACTCCATGGTTTTGACAATTGGCAATTAAGAGGTTCAAATGACTGTGATAACATCTTCTTAGCTGCACTAAATCTGTCTTTGGTGGTCATTTGTGTTTCAAGCCAGTCCTGGCTTGACATTGTTGTTGCTTGTGAGGATAGCTCAGAAAATCCTGCAAATGTGTCTGCAAAAAAGAATTACCAAATTAAATGAGAAGAAAGATCCAATATGTCTGTGACATTAATAGTTCAGTGTTTATTATTTCATGGTACTTACAAACTAGAGGCTCTTAAGAGCTGTGTCGCTCACCTTGGTCTATGTGCATATTAAACACATTATAGACAAAAACAGAACACATGACAAAATTCTCTGTTTTGGTGATGGTGACTTCTTTGTAGGTCGTAATTTACTGACCATTCTTGCTGTTTACAATTATCTCTATTTGTAATGAACTTGGCTCAGTAGTTCTATTTTTATATTTTTAGCCATAGCGGTCATCTTGGTTGTTGGGCGGGGTCATTGGAAACATTTTTAAATCTAGATACCCTAAGGAAGATTTGGGCCAATTTTGGTTTTATTTGGCCCAGTTGTTTCAGAGGAGAAGATTTTTGTAAAAGATTACAAAATTTATAATTGACTTTAAAGGGTAATAACTCCTTATGGGGTCAATTGACAATTTTGTACATGTTGACTTATTTGTAGATCTTACTTTGTTGAACAATTTTGCTGATTACAGTTTATCTCTAGCTATCACAGTGTTCTCCCCAGGACCTTTTAGCATCATGGTAATGTGATGCTATATTTCTGAATGTGATGCTATCTGAATTGATTTTCTTATAGATTGTGTTATGGATGTGATGCTATAATTTTTTGAAACATGGTATTTCAAATTTACTTTCTTACCAAGAAGCTATATGAAATATCTCTCTGCTGAGGTTGAACTAGATGAACAATTGGGGCCAGTATGGACACAACATTCAAGCTTGATACATCTCTGAATTTGGATTGTGATTAAATATTTGACACAGCATAGGTTTCTGACACAGCGAATCGTACAAGTTGAGATATATAACACCGTAAGATGGTGACAAGGAACGTCACCATCTAAAATGGATAATTAACGATAGGAAATGAAAATCATCTCTTTATCATAAATTTTGTATTAAGCTTTCCGTTAATGATATAGATATCAAGATCGAGGAAAGGGCAGTGGTCATTGTTAGTATTAGCTTTATTTAAAGTAAGTTCAACAGGATAAATTTCTTTAGTATACATACTGAAGTCGTCATTATTGAGAGCCAATATATCATCCAAATATCTAAAAGTATTATTAAATTTTTGTATCAGATGTTGTTTCGATGGGTCTTTGCTGATTTTAGTCATAAATTGTAACTCATAGCAATACAAAACAGGTCCGCAATAAGTGGTGCACAGTTAGTCTCCATTGGAATTCCGATAACCTGACGATATACGGAATCTCCAAAGCGAACAAAAATATTATCTAGTAAAAATTCAAGGGCAGATATAGTATCAAAGCATGTCCAATTGACATAGTTCTTTGTTTATTGCTACTAAAAATGACCTAAAGAGTTAGAACATATGTATTCACATTCTGACTTTTAAATGCCCATTTAATTAGTGTGTGAATTTTTCTTAATGAGAATGTGAGGCAATGTGGTATACAGGGTAGAAAAATCAAAACTTTGAACAGATTCAAAATCACCAATATAAGCATGCAATTTATCAAGTACTTCCAACGAGTTTTTGACACTCCAAAAGTAATTAATTCCACTATTTTCAAAGGCCTTATTTGAACAATTTATTATCAGGTTTTTGATTGTACCAAGTGAACTGGTAAGAAGAATAGACAATTTAGTAGTGGAACAATGGCTTGAAGACGAAATAAATCTATATTTGTAAGGTGTTTTATGTAGCTTCGGAAGCCAGTACATAGTTGGACTTTCATTGTATTTGGTTCTGCTTTAAAGAGGACTAAAAGTTTATGTTGTTAAATTCGTTTTTAAAAGGATCATTGGATTTGAATTGGTTTTCTTTTAGAACCTAATTTAAATTTGGGTAAAAATAATATTTATTCGGGTTTATGCCGACACAATTATCCTTGGCAGTTCTTTACTTATTTGTAGAAATAGGTTTATATGTGTTTATTAAATTCTTTAAAATGTTGATCGAATCACGTTATTGTGAATAAAAATCCAGATTTTTGTCAGCTTTTCCCATTTTATCATTTTAACTAGTTTGGTATTGGATATATTAGACACTCATTCCAATTAATGATTGACGGGGACGATATTTAGGTCCTTTACTGAGGAATGATTTTAACTCTCGGTCTTGAACGATGTTAAGATCTCCTGTTATAACATGGAAATGGGTCCATAAATGTATTCGGAATTACTGCAATTACAGATAGGTGTATTTTCACTGATATTAACAGAATGAATGTGGTCTAATGAACTTAAAAAGTTTGGACCCTTTCGACCTTAATGTAGACCAATTTGAAAACTGGACCAAAAATTTTAAATCTAAAAACACAGTTAGATTCAGCATATCAAAGAACCTCAATATTTCGATTTTTCATGAAATCAAACAAAGTTTAATTTTGGACCCTTTTGACCTCAATGTGGACCAATTTGATAACGGAGCCCAGAAATCAAAATTCTAAATACATGGTTAGATTAAGCATATCAAATAATCCCATATACTCAATTTTAGTTGAAATCAAACAAAGTTTAATTTTGGACCACAATTTGGACCAACTTGAAAACTGGGCCCATAATCAAAAATTTAAATACATGTTTAGATTCAGCATATCAATAAACCCCAAGAATTCAATTTTTGCTAAAATCAAACTAAGTTTAAATTTTGGACCCTTTGGACCTTAATATAGACCCATTTGAAAAGGGACCAAATTAAAATTTTCGTAATTCGCAAAATGCGGCGGGGTTAAACATGTTTATGAGATCTCAACCTCCCCTATACCTCTAGCCAATGTAGAAAAGTAAACGCATAACAATACGCACATTAAAAGTCAGTTAAAGAGAAGTCCGAGTCCGATGTCAGAAGATGTAACAAAAGAAAATAAACAAAATGACAATAATACATAAATAAACAGACTACTAGCAGTTAACTGACATGCCAGCTCCAGACCTCAATTAAACTGATTGAAAGATTATGTCTTCATCATATGAATATCAGGCACAATCCCTCCCGTTAGGGTTTAGTATCATACCATCATAAAATATATGAGAAGAGCATAACCCGTGTCATGCCAACAACTGGTTTTTAAATAAATGTGTTTAGTTCCGATGCAAAGACCCTATAAGTGAATCAATATTAAAGCCAAAATATGCAATTTTAATGACCTGACAACAGTATCGTAACTATATCCTTCTTAATAAGTCTATTTAAAGGTTTTGTTAGCTTCTGAGGTGAATACTGACATTTTAGTGCTTTATAAAGAATATTACCATAAAAGATTGGATGTGAAATACCTGAACGTATAAGAAGTCTGCATGTTGAGCTATATTTACGAATGATGTCCTTGTACCGATGATAAAATTTAGTAAATGTTTTGACTAGTTTGTGATATCGAAAACCCTGGTGTAATAATTTTTCTGTAATACATAAATTTCTTTCGTTAAAATCTGAAACGTTGTTACATACACGAGCGAATCGTACAAGTTGAGATATATAACACCGTAAGATGGTGACAAGGAACGTCACCATCTAAAATGGATAATTAACGATAGGAAATGAAAATCATCTCTTTTATCATAAATTTTGTATTAAGCTTTCCGTTAATGATATAGATATCAAGATCGAGGAAAGGGCAGTGGTCATTGTTAGTATTAGCTTTATTTAAAGTAAGTTCAACAGGATAAATTTCTTTAGTATACATACTGAAGTCGTCATTATTGAGAGCCAATATATCATCCAAATATCTAAAAGTATTATTAAATTTTGTATCAGATGTTGTTTCGATGGGTCTTTGCTGATTTTAGTCATAAATTGTAACTCATAGCAATACAAAACAGGTCCGCAATAAGTGGTGCACAGTTAGTCCCCATTGGAATTCCGATAACCTGACGATATACGGAATCTCCAAAGCGAACAAAAATATTATCTAGTAAAAATTCAAGGGCAGATATAGTATCAAAGCATGTCCAATTGACATAGTTCTTTTGTTTATTGCTACTAAAAATGACCTAAAAGAGTTAGAACATATGTATTCACATTCTGACTTTTAAATGCCCATTTAATTAGGTGTGTGAATTTTTCTTAATGAGAATGTGAGGCAATGTGGTATACAGGGTAGAAAAATCAAAACTTTGAACAGATTCAAAATCACCAATATAAGCATGCAATTTATCAAGTACTTCCAACGAGTTTTGACACTCCAAAAGTAATTAATTCCACTATTTTCAAAGGCCTTATTTGAACAATTTATTATCAGGTTTTGATTGTACCAAGTGAACTGGTAAGAAGAATAGACAATTTAGTAGTGGAACAATGGCTTGAAGACGAAATAAATCTATATTTGTAAGGTGTTTTATGTAGCTTCGGAAGCCAGTACATAGTTGGACTTTCATTGTATTTGGTTTGCTTGTAAAAGTAGCTAAAAGTTTATGTTTGTTACAGATGTCGTTTTCTGAAAATGGAGTCAGTTGGAATGTTGTGAATTGTGATTTCTTTTCAGAACCTCAATGTAAAATTTACGTCAAACAATAATGATATTATTAGCAGCTTTATCTGGCGGGACAAAACAAATTCCTTGGCTAGTTCTTTAAGTTTATGTTTGATACGAGCAATAGGTTTATTATGGCTTGTTGTTAAGAGTAAAATGTTCTTTAAAATGTTGAATACGTATATCAACTATGTTCATTACTGAATTAACTAGAGTCCAAAGATTTTTGTCAGCTTTTTCCCGTTTTATCCATTTTAAACAGTAAGTGAGCATGAGTCGTGATGATATTACGACACTCATTCAATTAATGATTGACGGGGACGATATTTAGGTCCTTTACTGAGGAATCACAGAATGAATGTGGTCTAATGAACTTAAAAAGTTTGGACCCTTTCGACCTTAATGTAGACCAATTTGAAAACTGGACCAAAATTTTAAATCTAAAAACACAGTTAGATTCAGCATATTAAAGAACCTCAATATTTCGATTTTCATGAAATCAAACAAAGTTTAATTTTGGACCCTTTTGACCTCAATGTGGACCAATTTGATAACGGAGCCCAGAAATCAAAAATCTAAATACATGGTTAGATTAAGCATATCAAATAACCCCATATACTCAATTTTAGTTGAAATCAAACAAAGTTTAATTTTGGACCACAATTTGGACCAACTTGAAAACTGGGCCCATAATCAAAAATTTAAATACATGTTTAGATTCAGCATATCAATAAACCCCAAGAATTCAATTTTTGCTAAAATCAAACTAAGTTTAAATTTTGGACCCTTTGGACCTTAATGTAGACCCATTTGAAAAAGGGACCAAAAATTAAAAATCTAAATACACGGTTAGATTCGGCATATTAATGAACCTCAATAATTCAATTTTTGATGAAATCAAACAAAGTTTAATTTTGGACCTTTTGGATCTCAGGTGGACCAATTTAAGAACGGGGACCAAATTCCAAAAACTTGATACACGGTTAGATTTAGCATATTAAAGAACCCCAAGAATTCAAGAATAAAACCCCATTGCAATTGGTCAAGAAATAAGCAATTTATACAAAGTATTAGAAAAGTATTGTTTTTGGCCCTTTTTTGGCCCTAATTCCTAAACAGTTTGGGCCATAACCCCCAAAATCAATCCCAACCTTCCTTTTTTGGTATAGGCCAGTGTGGTACAATTTCAGAAAGACCCATACACTTACACACAAGTTATTGTCTGGAAACTAGAAAAATATTTATTTTGACCACTTTTGGGCCCCTTGTTCCTAAACTGTTGGGACCATAACCCCTATAATCAATCTCAACATTCCTTTTGTGGTTTCAAACCTTGTGGTTAAATTTCATAGAGATTCACTCACTTAAACTAAAGTAATTTTCCGGAAACTAAGTGTCTTTTCACGACGCTGACGCAGGATGACGACATCGACGTGATACCAATATACGAACCCAAAATTTTTTGCGGTCACATTAAAACTGATTTTACCCCCTGTTCTATTTTTAGCCATGGCAGCCATTTTGGTTGATGGGCGGGGTCATAGGATACATTTCTTAAACTAAATACCCAAAGAATGATTTAAACCAAGTTTGGTTTTATAAGGCCCAGTAGTTTCAGAGAAGAAGAATTTTTTGTAAAAGTTAACGAACAACGGATGCCAAGTGATGAGAAAAGCTCACTTGGCCCTTTTGGGCCAGGTGAGTTAAAAAGTGGAAGTGATTAACAAAATAAATCAGAGACTTTCATGAAACTGTGTAGTTGCCACATTAAATATTCATGACGTTATCTGGTTAGAACCTAAAACAAGTATATTTCCTACATGTAAATTAGTTTTTTGACATTGAAGGTAGAAAGTCATTGTCTGACCATGCTGCATTCTTGCTCCAATATATCAAAAGCATATGTCAAAATGTCAAAAATCTATGTTTCAAGACAAGAATGTAAAAACAAATCAAGTCATTTGACATCTGAGGTAAAAGGTCATAAAAAAACACAACCCACCATCTCAAATAAATGCACAGGCCTAGGTCTAAAGATTAAAAAGTTTTACTTTGACATCAAAGTTAAAAGTTACATCATGGCACATGTACAGGACAATTTGTCTCATGAACCTTGATTTAATTTTCTGATAGCCTTCATGTGTAATTCCTGAGGAAAATGCGATGAAAATTTTCTTGTTGGCTTTTAAATGTAAGAATACATAAGTGTTCGGTAATGAAGATGTTGTTGAGTGATGCATTTGAAACATATCATGTGGTATAGCTTCCTCATATATGACTCTTTGTTTTTGCAAGCCCTGAAATGTTGTTTCTGCGAACAGTT
The DNA here is from genome assembly GCA_017311375.1 of Mytilus coruscus. Taxonomy (NCBI): domain Eukaryota; kingdom Metazoa; phylum Mollusca; class Bivalvia; order Mytilida; family Mytilidae; genus Mytilus; species Mytilus coruscus. The sequence goes on along the minus strand of CM029604.1, from coordinate 25,499,080 downwards.
TCAGGGACAGACTGACAGACTGACAGACAGGCAGGAGTAAAACAGTACACCCCTCCTTTTAAAGGCAGCTTTAATAATATTAAAAGAGTTACCTCCCCCTCTTAGTACATATTACAGTAAATACAATACAGGGTGTGTTTTTACCTGTCACACTGGACTGACTGTAAGCAAGTTCCATGTCTTGATCACTTTTGCTGTTAATATCTGAAAAAAAATATATTATACCAGTAATGTATAATTTTAGAGCAACACACTTTTGTAAAAATAGATGTGTATATTTACATCATTCAAAATAAAAATAATAGATGGTTGCAATGAGATAATTCTCCACAAGAGACCAAATGACACAGAAATTAACAACTATAGGTCACTATACTGCCTTTAACAATAAACAAAGCCCCATATCCCATAGTCAGCTATAAAAGTTATATTTCAAAATTTACATAACAGGATTTCAAATATCATTTCTACTAAAATCAGTTCAGATGAATTATCATTAACAAATTATGTCATAATTTATGTTATGTTAGGCCACACAAATGTGTCCATGTGAGCTTCAAAATTCAGTATCAACTTGTTTCTATATATATATCATGCTACACTTCAGTGGTTTTTGATGTTAATGTAATGGCAATAGTCCATTTGAGCTCAAACTTAACCAATTGATATTATTAACACATTAACAAATTACCTTGATTATGTTCTTGCTCTATTCTGCTTTTTGCTTCATTAAATGCTTCTGTAAGAAAGGAAAAATGACAGATTATTAATTTTGATTTAAAACAATTTATGTTAATTTTCCTATATTATGATCAATTTGTAATCTTAGATTAGGTTGTTTATTAAAATGCATAAAGGTTGTGGGTCTTTTAAAGTAGGATTAGGCATTATAGCTCTACCTAGACATGCTACGTAACAATTCCCTTTCTTTTGTTTCTTTCTTACTAATTTATATGTTTACTGATAACTGTCAGTATACTGATCGCCCTTGGAGATGTCAATATAATTATGATAATGGTAATCTCCTAGTTATAGCAGTAAAATTGTTAAAGGGGCAAAATTTAACAAAAAATAATAAGGAAGGGACATGTAGCAAGTCTTAGCTCTACCTTACTTGAGGGGACCTATATGTATATGTGTTGGCATTAGGGATTAATTGTATAGTAGTACATGTATGGAGGTTACTAAATGAACTTCCTTAATAGAGATGTTATATGTCCAACAATATAAGTGAATATAACTAATGAATGTGAAACCCAGTCATAGCCATAAAATCTAACTTCTGCGTATTGTATACAAATTTTAATCTTTATTTTCTATGTACTCAAGCAGAACCACCTACCGCATTACTTTAATACTCATCCCCTTTTTTTTCCAAATTTGACTTCATTTAAAATACAAATGTGAGTGAGTTTATAGCAGTGGCATAATTTGTTTGGCATTTATTAAAGTAATTTTATCAGGATTTGGTGTGTTGTTCTTTGATTTCAATAGAAATTGTCTATTTTGACACCTGATTATTCCAGAATGTATTATCTAACACAGTGTGTGGGTACATTTATGCTTCTATTGTCTTTCAATCTGTATATCAAACAAACATGGGTTTTTTCTGAACTCAAGAAATATACAAGTTTAATTGTATCTGTAATACATTACCATATAATCTTTCACTTACCCAATTCATTTTCAAAATTTACTTGCTCATTACAAACATCTTTTCTTAATAAAGTGGCACATTTCTTGCATAATCCTGAAAATGTTAAAAAAGAAAAAAAGTTATTAACTGCACTATTTCAATCCTACATATTATGATAAGGAACCAAATTACATTTGATGTCCTCAGATAACAAATAAAAAGATGGTAAGTCAACTTTTCAACTATTCAAATCAACTTGAATTTTTATAGCTGTCATTATTAAATTTTAATTAATATATATATGAAAAGGTAGACTACTTTTTAGTTCACATGAAATTCAGTCAACTTTTAAAATTGTATGTTAATTTTTCAAATCATAAAACTTGACAAAAGGACATTTTAGTTGGAAATAAATGCACATATATACTTATATGGGCCATTATAGTCAACTTTAGATTTCTATACTTTTCTAAATATTTGATCATCTGAAATTTAGGATAATTATGAAATTGAATATAAAACATTTACCATTACGACAATTTACAACAATTTTACTTCATTTAATATTGTGCTTTAATGATATACTGTTTGTAAATAGGCAAGTCCTTCCAGTCCCCAATTCACAACAGTTTGATAAACAAAATTATTGGCTACAGATTGACCTCCAAGTGGAAGATTATTTTCATAAGTGGGGCCCACTGACTGCCTAAGAGGGGGCCCGCTTCAGTGATTCCCTATATAATCAATCAAATTTTTCGCATAAAAAGGGGGAGGGGGCATTAATTTTTATTACTTAAAAGCTCACAGATTCATAAATTATGTAAAGCAGTGCAAGGCTTACCAAAAAGGTCCAGATCAGAAAAGTGTATACCCGCCTTCTTGGATGGCTCTGTATTGAGTGCTATATATCATGTATATGCTTATGGCATTGTAGTGGCTGTGTATATATTTGTTGTATACATGTAGTTAGGGAACGACCATTTAACTTCAAGAAGGAGAGGGGGTTGTGTTATTTTCCTAAAAAAATATTCTGATCCCCAATGTGATGAAATAATAGTGATCAAGCGGTTGCTCCCTTACGGTTCTGGGGTTAGTCGGATGTCGAGTTAAAGGCATTCTGTAGGCTAACCCCTACTACAGAATGTGATGAAAATATAAGTTTACCTGCTCCTACTGGAAGTATCTGTCTGGTATTCAACCAATACAGCTTGCACAGAGTAGGACTTGCTCCTCGATCTGCATTAGATCTGCTCTTCTCACTATGGCCTTGGTAAATGCAACGGATTTGCTTCCTCCTCCATTGAATACCAAAATATTCTCTATGTGAGGCACAAATATTCAGTTTCAATGGAGAATATCCCAGACCTATACAATATCAGAAAGGCCTCAGGGATGTCATAAAACTGCATGCACCTGTCTGGAATTTTCTCTGAACATTGCAAAAGTGACAAATCAGAACTTGTGTCCCTATCACAGTGGAAGAGTTGGATCGTAGGACCACCAGAACATACTGTGTTACATAATGTTGAAAAGTTACATGGATTGCTCATTTTGGTCTGCTGTTGACATTTTAGGTTACAATGAAGTAATTATTTACATAGGCGACAATGTTAGCCTTGTTGGGTCCTGCGTTTTCACTATAAAAGATCCATTGAAAACAATGTCGAATTCTGAATTATCAACACCTTTGAGTGTAATTAACACTGGAAAACACATATGGTGCCGCAGCTTTTTTGATAGAAAAATGGCATTTTTTAAGGGTACTCAACGGTTCCAGAATTTTCGAAATAGTATAAATGAAGAATACCCCTGGCTAAATTTGGCACAGAAAATGTTGCTCGTCGCAGAGAGTTTCCTCTAAATTTCTCGCTATTTCTACACCAATGGCCAACACTCATTTCTCACTATTTCAATTTTTATTTCTAATTACCAGGGCAGCAGAAAATAAATTTACTTCTACCTATTATCTTGGGTGTGAAATCTAGGTGGCGCCAGTCATCTTTAATTACTTCCTTTTAACCTATACTGACATATATTGAAATAAAATTGGACAACCTTTACATAAGTCGATTACTATGTACCCCTGCGGCTTAAGTTCAAAATTTTGGATTAAAGAAACAATTGTTCACCATTTAAAATGACTTTCTTTACAGGTACCCCTTTGCAGAAAACGTTACTTTTAAAGACTTGGGCCAATTGACCGGCATATTTTGACTGTTTGGCTATGTTTAAAACGAGGTGTTTGATTAATGGAGTTCGATTTAGGCCTATTAAAGACTTTAGACTGATGATTTGATAACTGTGTCCAACTTATATGTCTTTATCACGAATATATAAACACCGTTGCATAAGAGTCAAAATGTTTGATGAAATAGACTATAAAAATGCTGAAACTAAGAATTTATCATTGTTGTTATGTGTTTTATGTGAATCGTGTGCAGAATATTCAATTCGACGATACTAAGGAGAAACATGTGTAGCCTTTGATTTTTACCTAATTTTAATATTTTAGTGGCATTTTGGCACATTTTGGCCATTAAAATACAAAATTTCGCTCATGTCAGCAAAAATAAGCCCCCTTTTTACATATGCCTAAATACATGCAGTCTTATCGAGGATGAGGAGAAATGATTAAAGACAGAGTCATTGACAGAATTCTCGTTCTTACAGTAGGTTAATGAACCCTACCCTTAGGCAGGAGAATAAAAAAACAGTAAAATTTGATATAGACTATAGGTTCATGGTGATCAGCAATTTCTTCTGATACAGTTTATCGCTTAGTACCTTATTAATTTACCTATCCCATTTCAAAATATCTCGAAAAATACAGTGATGCGCCAGAAATCGTTATTTCACTTTAGGTTACAATGAAGTAATTATTTACATAGGCGACAATGTTAGCCTTTTGGGTCCTGCGTTTTCACTATAAAAGATCCATTGAAAACAATGTCGAATTCTGAATTATCAACACCTTTGGGTGTAATTAACACTGCATAACACATATGGTGCCGCAGCTTTTTGATAGAAAATGGCATTTTTAAGGGTACTCAACGGTTCCGGAATTTTCGAAATAGTATAAATGAAGAACACCCCTGGCTAAATTTGGCACAGAAAATGTTGCTCGTCGCAGAGAGTTTCCTCTAAATTTCTCGCTATTTCTACACCAATGACCAACACTCATTTCTCACTATTTCAATTTTTATTTCTAATTACCAGGGCAGCAGAAAATAAATTTACTTCTACCTATTATCTTGGGTGTGAAATCTAGGTGGCGCCAGTCATCTTTAATTACTTCCTTTTAACCTATTGCCTTTCTGTACTTGTAGTTGGAGATTTAATTCAGGGGAAATAACTTTTGGTGCACATACAATGTAGGTGAAGTGTCAAAATATTATTTTATTTTAATTCTTCTTATTTTCTTATAAAATTTTGATTTATAAAAATTATTATTTAAACAATCTGATATTTTTCATGTTTTTAAATCATAAATTATTGATTATTTTGGAAATATTTAACAAAAATAGAATAGGTGGAAAAGGGTGTTGGGTGGTATTTTAACTGAAATTTTAAGGTTTTTTAAACAATTTGCCATCGGTGGATTTTTTATATTTTGTAGAACTAAGAACAAATTTTCATACGAAAGATATTTAATTCATTTATTTACTACATTTACGGAGAACCAGTGTCTCAAACTTGACGTAAAAATGAAATATATAAATCTAGGCTTCCTAAATAGCATCCTATACGAAATACTGATGATGGAATTCTTTCATTATATTGCTTTTCATTATCTACAATATATATTTTAATCATATCATAAACCAAAAATTAGGTGGAAATGGCATTGGGTGATTTTAGAGGTCTCAAACATTACCAATTTTTAATGGTATTTTCGACCATTATCACTGAAATATGCAAATTAGGTTGTTACTATATATAGCCTCAACTTAGAAAAGTCTGAAATATTTTTTTAATTCCTTAGACATCTATGAACTGAAAAATCAACCTAATTAGGAAAATTTCAAACCACCCTTCTGGACAATTTTTACAATTTTGCATGTTTTTATGTGAGACAAGCACTTAATACTATTTCCAATTTTGATGTTTTTATTCAAAAAAGGGCTGCACTTGTAAAATTTAAAACTTTTAATTGATGGTGTCCTTATCACATGGAGTTTCTCATTCAAACGTGATCCGTCACAAAATTTTTGTGGGATAAAATGCATGCAATTGAAGATATATTTTCTTTAAAGAATAGTCTGATTAAATATCATCGACATGTTATCACTTCATATGTAGTTATTACACATCATTATTTGTATTGCAGTCCTTGTGAGGAATGTGGGTAAGTTTTTATTTTTCATTTTTCCATTCAGATTATATTTAACTAATGGTATTGGTTTGATAATAAAGTCAATCACAAATACATAGTAAACCATAAGCCAAAAGTAAAATAACGAAAATACCGACCTCCGATGAAAATTCAAAATGGAAAGTCCCTTATGAAATTGCAAAATCAAAAGCTCAAACACATCAACGAATGGATACCAACTGTCATATTCCTGACTTTGTATAGGCATATTCTTATCTAACAAATCCATGGATTAAACCTGGTTAGCAAAAACACTGCTTTAAATTTGATATCTGATTTATGCCGAAGTTTTGTGATTGAAAATTGAAGCACTGTTTAACAGCATTCAAGTGTATTTTTATCAATGCAGTATATTACCAGCGCGTGAATCTATGCATGAATAATTTGAAAATATAGATGTCGCATGTATATTGCTTGGGTTTTCTGTATTATTTTTTCTCATTGTTGAAGGTCTTACGGTTGCCTATTATTGCTTACATTCACATCTTCAGAATTCCGGTGGATAGTTGTCTCTTCCATGTCTTCTTATTGTATTTGCATATCATTTTGTTTTCAGACAAAAATGGATGTTTGAATGGATTGATGAACTGTAGCAAAGTACGCCGATGATGAGTCTGTAATAGCGATTATCGAGAGCTTTGAAATAAATGTCTGTAATTTACTTTCATTTTAAAATGCTACACTATTTGTAATTTTCGTCTTAAGTAATATATATCCAGATGATAGATAATAATTATCCCTAATTTAGATAGTGAACATCCAAATTGTATACAAATATTAAAATAAATGAAGCTTACGAATCAGACTATCTTATCATTTCTACAATAATAACCAATCTCAATCCAACATTTTAAAGATTAATGATCATCTTTTACACTTCAAAAAGATGTTTGCGGACATATTTTAATATATGTATTTATTCATCTGTTTGCTTTAATTTTCATAATACTGTAATAAGGAGGTGTGGGAGTATTGTCGGTGTTTAAACTAGTTTACATGTGTTATGTTTGTCGTGACGGTGACTCTTATAACTAGCTATCATACATGGATTTTACTCTTTGCTGTAAGCCTATCGCTGATTGGTAATTTCTAACCTTGCCACTGTTTTTCATTGACAATCATGCCACATCTTCCTATTCTTATATTAACAGACGACAAATTACATAATGTATTGATTTACAAGTACATGTATTTTCTTACATATTCATATATTAGGTATCGCATATATATCTTTACTTTTGACTTTTCATGATACAGAATGCTGGAATAAAGAAACATCATATGGTCAGTTACCATGCATGACTTAAGAACACATTTCAACAATATGTGCGTTATATTTTGATTGAAATTCAATAATACTGATGATAAATTGAATTCATAACATTGTTAATTAACCAATAGTGTCTATTCTTTCCATGAATTGATTTACTATGTGTATTGAACTTGCCCACATGTAGGAGAATCTTCATTTCTTATTGAACTATTAACAAAACAAACATACATTTTATTGAAATCATGTTGAGTGTAATATTCAAAGTCCTTGTCCAGTAACTACAGTTAACATAACTACTTTTGAAATTTGAAAGACAATAATATATAACGAGTGTCAAAATAGCACATTAATTCACGAATGTATGTTATACATCAGTGAATTATGGATGTTTTTAAGTCATAAATTTTCACTATGAGAATTTTATAGTTGTTAATTCTGTTGATACCACACATTACATTTATTTAAAATAAAATAGATGTTCACTATGAGAATTCAATAGTTAGTTATTCTGTCAGTGCAATACATGAACATTTTTTTTTAAACGATACACAATAAAACTCAACACATTTTGTCTCTATGTCAACACAAACATGACGAACAGCTTAAGGGCATACGATACAGTAGCAGGGGCAGATAATAACGTTTTCAAAACTCTTCGTGTTTTTTTCGCGACGTTGTCAATAAGAACGCTGAAATTTCGCGATGTTTCTAATAAGAACGGTAACATTTCGGGACGTCGCTTTAGATGTAGTCACATTTGCGGAAAATTCACTGACGTCATAAATCCAGTTGCGCGAATTTCATAAAAAGTACCTGCTATGAAAGCGGCCATATCACGTGAATTTTTATATTTATTATAGGATTAAACGACTTTTTAAAGGAATTTATTGGTGTATAAACTCGACCAATTCACTCACAAACAAATAAAAGTCAGAAGGACTTTTATGATATGTTTGTGAGTGACTTGGTCCAGTGTAATCCTTATAATTCTTTGAATATAGAGATAAGGAATTTGATTTCTTCACTCGTAACCTCTTTTACACGTAAATTGTAAATTTATGGCAGTTTACCGTTGTATCCCCTCTTGTACATAATGAGAGAAAAAAAAAATAGAAGGAATTATGTATATGACAGATCAGAAAAGTGTACACGTTACACCTACAAGAGAAAGGTAACAAACCTATTTCATGGACGACCGGATGGACGGACAAACAAAGTGGTTGCAATATTACCCCACTCCAAATTTGGAGGTATAATACATACAAGAAAGTAAATTATCATATGTACCGTAATAAATAATACCACCAAGACGATCTAAGGTAACTTATCTATTGGTATAGAAATTATGTAATCTCATTCTCTAATACCGGCTGCTGTACATCCTATAAAATTTTATACAACAACGTAATGGACTATTGAGACAAATATGACATGAATTTGTACGAAACAGCTCTAAATGTTCACTCTTTAAACATGTTCGGAGTGGTTTCTAAGCTAACCCGTGTAAATGTGGGTGTGGTTGCCAGTACATATTACATGTATGTCTACATGTATAGAGACAAAATTTACCATCCATGCTCTCACCTTCTGATTGTTACCAGAAAAAATTGTCAATGAAATCGATATTTGTGTTGTTATTGACATGCATTTCTTTAATTTTGATAATTCTGCATTTAAAGTACAATGTAGCATGACTTTAAATTAATCGAAGGCTAGGAATTCAACATTTTTAATTTCGTTGACTTTGTATGAAAAGGAAAACCATAGATTCAGGTTTACAACAAACTTATATTTTATTTTAACCTGCTATGCCTACAGAATTTGTCAAAACCACGGAATTAAGTGTCCACAGATATTCTTTTTTTCCTCAATCCACGTAACTAAATCGATCTACACTACACCTAGTTTCTAACGTAGATCATTTCAGTTGATTTATTTTTCATGTAGAGGCCTTTGGAGTAATTTAAACTATGATTAATTTCGTTGCTTTGGGAAAAAACATTGGCTATACCAGTAGGACTGAACAGTTTAATTGTGAACGGCGGGAATAATTGCACGACGTTGTTGCAATACAAACTTATTTCAACGTAATTTAGCGCCCTATTGGCAATCGGGACGATTTCCATTAAAAAATTAAGGTCTATGGCTTTTATTGAAAAAACAAGCACATGGACCCCTATTTTTTTCTTTTGCAATCAATCAAGTACTGTTTCAAGAACGCTCCGCCAAAATTGTAAGAAAAAATCAACGATAGAATTTTTTCTGCACTTTTGTGTAGACGCAAAAATATTTTCAACTTCTTTATTTCAATAATATTAATAAAATTCAGGATATAAATACTTATTTTAACCATAACAGTGTTACAACGTGTTAATGCCTTGGATCAAGGGAACATTTTACAAAAACCGGTTAAATTATGACTGTTCGTTCAAAAGTATTGCTACTTTCCTTAAAAGTCCTTCAATATGAAATTTCTGGGTTTTCCCTTAAAGTATGCAAATTTCGAACCAAAAAATCTCAAAAAGTAAGTCATGAAGGTATATTTTTCTTTGCATATTTCAAAAGTACACATTGAAATTGCCCTTTTATCAAAATTTCAAGAAAAAATCAACGAGGGATCTCTACTGTATCATATGCCCTTAATATTTGTATAGCTTGACAAAGTTGACAACAGAATCGTTGTATACCTTCCTAGATTGAAATAAAAATTGATAGTTCATATGTTACATCATTTGAAAATTAAAGCACTATAGTCGCTATTACAGTAATTTGATTTGAAAAGATTAAATAAGCAACAAGTAATGGTAAAGCCTCTATAATTATTTGGTCCAGTGGAACCACCAATTGGAAAAATTGGAAAATATAACCACTCAACTAATTTCTTGGATAAATACCCGAATCCAGGACTAGATTAAACAATATTTCTATTTCAGGCAATAAAACAAATTATCCATATTTTAAAATTTCATTAAGTATACTGTCCATACTGCTAGCTTTGTTTTTCTTTAACTTCTGACAGGCTTTACTTATTTTATTATCAGTAATATTACAACTAAGATAAAAATTACCCTCCGGAATTGCACATAGCTTTAAATCATTTCAATATTGCTTATTCAAATTGAGCTAGCTATTGTTTTCAGTATTAAGCTAGTTAAAATATAATTACTTCGATTCTGTTCTATACCACTTGCCTTGCTCTCTTTATCAGACCTTTTCAGGGTGTTTATTATATCCCGAAATAATTTAGGGTTCGATTGTGGGATATTTTTTCAATTTAATCATTAAATCTTTAAAATAATTACAATTTTTTTTTTAGTCTTCTTGTATGTTTTACTTCAATGAAAACATTTAGCTTTAAGTTCTTTATTAAATGAATTAAGGGAAATAACTCTGCTATGATAGTGGTCTAGTGATTTCTTCAAGTCATGTAATAATGTATTATACCAAGGTTTATCCTTTTTTTTTATCTTTTTCCCTGTAGCTTTAACTTTCTTTTGCTTAAGTGCAATATTAGCTGCTTCATTTATACAAGACTGAAAATCATTATATATACATCATCAGCTATATCCATGACATCTTGTTCTAAACTATAAACACTATTATGAACAGATGTACAAACTGATCTTGTTAGATATGACAGAGGGAAGCTGATCGAAGAGCTTTTGTTAAAATTTACTGATAGAATAATCATTCCACACGAACATTTGTGGAGTAGGACATCTAGGAACTCTGGAATTTTTCATGTTTTCGACAAGGTTAACACTTAATAAACAGGATATCATACAATAATCAGACAGCAATTTAATAAAATCATGGACACGAAAACTTAAAATATTATGATACATGCTCTCACTTACAATCATATAATCAATAACACTGCTACCCATGGAATTATGGGATGTAAATTTACCAAGTGTGTCCCAAAATGTTATCCCATTTATAAATTCTCAGCCCAATAAGGATACAACGCTCTAAAAAGCACTCTATTATATCTAACTATATCCTGGGTATTTCTTGTCAGGCTTATATTATCAACTAAATAATGACAATCATAATTAGAATGAATAAAATTATTGTCGTTAGCAACAAAGTCAACAAGAGTTTAAGTGCGGGTATTAAAGTCTGCACACAATATAATGTCGCCTACAGCGGAGTATTAAACCAACATCGCTTACTAGTAATTCAAACTGCCCCCCCCCCCCTTTCTAGGGTAACTCGACTTTTTGGTGGGGGGTTGTGTAGAAAACAGATATAGAGTTTTTTTTCAAAAGAATAGAAATATTTTAGTTAAGTTTAATCTACATATAATTTGAGTTTTATGGAGGCAAAAGGGTAATACCACCTGCTATTGACAATTTTAGTAAGACACTTACCTCCAAAAAATATTTTAGATCAGCTATTATGTACCCTGGGAAAGTGATATATTTTATATGCTGGTAAGGGGGAAATAAATGACTTAGTGCAATCAGTTTCAACCAAACCAATCATGTCATAATACTTAATTTTTGTTAATGCAAGTAGAGTCATACAGTTTAGTAAATTGTTTTTGTCGCGACATCATTGGTCCATTAGCATACACTCAATGTTCGTTTCCTTGTCGCCTGCTTTTCGATCGTTGGTTATATTGATTCGAATTCAAATTCAAAGATCTTTTGCTAGATGTATGCAAAATATTCAGCACATTATTAATTGCTCTCCTCATATTAGATGCCAACATCTTTACACATTCTACTATAAGTTTAAATGTAATGTTACTTGTATATCATATGTAACACACTAAAGGTTTGATGGCAATATTGGGAAAATATTTCCGTATGCCATTACTGTATACATTACAACAAAATTATTTTCATTTGGCTGTGTACATTATTTTATTTAACGGCATGTTGTCCAAGGTTATGGTTGTATTTCTGATATCGTTTATCATCTCACCCCTTATTTTATTGATTTTATATTACATTGTGTCATAGATCAGATTTATTCGTTCAGTGTATGTTCACTTGTTTGTGTTAATTTGTCTTCTGATTGAGTTAAGCCATTTCAATTGATATTTTATAGTGTGTTTTTCTATGTTGTGATGTTTCACTATTGTTTCCGGTAAGAGTGAAGGTTGGTACATATTAAAACGTTTAAACTAGCTGCATTTATTTGCACCTTTCCTAAGTCAGGAACCTGATGTTCAGAGGTTTTCGTTTGTTGATAAGTGTTTCTCGTTTTTTCATATATATTAGACCGTTGGTTTTCCTGTTTGAATGGTTTTACACAAGTCATATTTAGGGCCCTTTATAGCTTGCTTTTCGGTGTGAGCCAAGGCTCCGTGTTGAGGACATACTTAGACCTATAATGGCTTACTTTTACAAATTGCGACTTGGATGGAGAGTTCTCTCATTGGCACTCATGCCATATCTTCTTATATCTATATGTTGGCACTCTCAAGGGTACATTTCTTGACATATTTTTTATAAAACTTATACAATAGGTTAATATCAGCAATATTCTGGACACAGTTCTATTATGGTGGACAATCGACTTATTTTTAAAAGCGTAATGCCTCTTGGAAATATCAAATCTATGGAAAATGGCCTCGTTAGAGCTCTCATAGGTACACTTATCGCCAGTTTTTTTTTTTTTTTTTTTTTTTATAAAACTAACATTATAGGCTAATATCAGCAATAGTTCTATAATGGTGTAACGAGGATAACATTGAAACTCTTTTATTATTTTTATACTTCGGAACTGGTGAAAAGAAGGGGAAAAAAAAGGAAAATTGTGATTTTAACAGAAAACATGTGCACCAAACTCTGAAGTGACACCTTAATTTAAACTGTAATAACTGTTAATGTTTCAATAATGAAAAAGTACAAATGTCAAAATGATGGTTGCTTATAAAAGGAGTAAATATATGTTTCCTTTTAATCAGACGTTTTTTTTTTTTTTTTCCTCCTAAGACAAACGCATTTATGTGCATCTTTCGACCCTATTCCGCCCTGAATCCACACGGAATCTGTTTCAGAAATATTCAAGGTTTACCGAGGCTTTTATACAGCCTTTATAAAATGTTAAAGAGTGAATATACATGTATATCTTAAAAACTCTTTAAAGTCATTTTTTTTTCGTAGCAACAAACGCAAGAACTATGTCAATTTGATTTGCTTTGATATGATAACTGCACTTGAACGTCAAAACCACAATCCCGTACGATTTTTCCACGAATGTGACCCACCGAATTAGATGTATCAACATGACTGTATGTGAATCACGACGGGTGCCACATGTGGAGCA